>JAOTAV010014848.1:0-25374 GCA_026546445.1 Cyclargus thomasi
GTCTAAATTTAAACTTTTGACTGGTACCGACTTCAAAATTATGAAGATTGTGTACGGAAATAGGGTGATGCCTCACCAAATTCTGAAACAGGCACTATTAAAGAATTAATTTTATTTAATACTTTTTAGTTTCTTTTGTACTAGGTGTAATAGGTCCCATGTTCACCATGGCGGTGGCTGATGATGGGAACTATGAGTAATCAAGGAAAATCCTCGAAATTTGTATGGAAACATATAGCGATTTTATTTTTCTTAGAAGCGTCCCAGGTATATACTACCAAAAAGTAAGATTTGGTACGAAGGTATACCATGGTTCTGACGGTACTGAGAGAACTCGTGATTCCTTACGGATACGATTTTGGGGTTTACGGTGTTGTTTAAAGAACTGAAAGCACTAATTTTTCAACAAAAAAAACAGAAAACAAAAAAATGGTTTGAAAATACCCTGTACTACTAATAAATAAACAGGTAAAATTAAGAAACTAAAAAGTATAAAATAAGTTTAGGCGAATTCAGATCATAGAGATGGACACCTAGGGCATCGAAACCGAATCCAATTTATCAAAACCCGGGTTTTCGGGTTTTTGCTAAATAAAACCCGGGTACCCGGGTTTTTCGAGCTTTTTCGTTTTTTATTTAAAATTAACAGTACTATAATATTTTATATATCTTTTTTCTACAACTCCAGGGCAGTTTAGCCAGTGCAAAAGAATGAGAAAATTTAAAAAAATAGCTTAAATAAGGTTTCCTTAATCACATTTTTTATTTGCTTTACTCAAAATATTTATCACAATTTTATCAAATGGTCTGAGCATTAAGCTCAATTCAATATCAATCTTATACAAACAATAAATCAATTTAAAAAACCAAATAAAGAATACCGATAAACGCAATTCAAAAATTTTTTTAATTAAAAAAGGTCTTAAGAAAGTTTTAACTGTCGAAAAAAAAATTTAAACTTTTATTAACGATTTTTGAAAGAATTTTTTTATCAAAACATCTCACTAACAAAGTATCGTAAAGACCGTATCGTGGAATCCGAAGAGCTCGAAAAACCCGGTTTTCCATTTTTCAAACCCGGGTTTTTTTGCGATCCCCAAAACCCGGGTTTTCCCGGATTTTCGATTTTCGGGTAAACCCGGTCTCGATGCCCTACACACCGTAAAACCTTTTTGTTACGACCTGTATAGCTATTCGCTGGGTGCGTTTTAAAATAGTCAGTTAAAACGTAGTGACTTGATATGTCAAATGGCCGACTGGTAAAAAAGTGTCAATTTGTATGCCACTACCCGCCGAGTGTTCCTTTGCCTGCGTGCTGCGCGCTTACATTGCACCCAGTGAAATAGAATAGAATTTGTAAATACAAATTGTGTTTTGCATGGCGCTTACATATGATTCATAATCATAAATTATTAAGTTGTGATATAAAATTAATTGCCACGCTACTACTGGAGCAGGGATCGTGAGCATTTTGGCGCCAGGCGTGTAACCGATTGCGTAGTTCAGGGCTAATGTCATATTATGTCTTAGATATTAGAAAACATGCTCGTATAACTTATTGGCCGACTAGGGACGTCACAAGCATATAAATAAATACTAAGGAAGAACAATTTGGAGTCAAGATTTCATGAAATGTAATTAAATGTAATTAAAACCTTGTATTCCGAAAGCTGATACGAAATTTTTGAGTGGGTATTTGACGAACTGCATATCTGGCTGGTTAGAAGCAGGGTTAACCCTTTACCTAGCACCCCAAAATAAAAAAAAAATATATTCCAAAAATAAAATATGTAATATGCAATTAAAAAAAAGAAGCCAAATAATTTAGTCCGGGCTGATCTAAAATCAAATAATATCTTTTTTGAATGATTTTTTATGATGCACTTAGTGCGATGCCGATGTCTAGATATGAAATATTGCACATGTCAGCGGACAAAACATTTGACTGGTGTCGGCGAAAACGATGGACGTAAAACACTACTGAAAAAGGGAAGTGGCAGGTAGCTCATGTTATAAAGAGTAACTTAGTCTACTTTCAATACACTTTCAAAAAGAAAGAATCTTTGACATCATCCATCAAAAAAATCACCACATTTCAGTAATTCTCCATTTCAAAAAAAGTTGGTTATCCCTGGTATATGTAATACGTAAATAGTTCGTTATTCCTTAACTCAAGCACATTAAAGTGCTAGATGCACTTTTTTCAGTGTTCTATTTAAAGAGAATCATATTATTTATTATAGTATTTAAACCTGCCAGTTGCGAACTTGGTCCAGTAATCTTAAGTAGGTAACACGTTGATGGAACTATTTTATTTGGATATTTCAGATTTTTTTCAATCTTGTCACTTTTTTATCTTTGTTATAGAGGGAAGACGCACATTTATCAACTTTGGAAGGGTCACGTCTTTAGCTTTACATGTAAAAAATTTTTCAGTGTACAAAATTCCTGACATAGCAATCATCCAAAACATTCAGCTTTTCCTTGTCCCCTGTTAAAAATTTTTCACCCCAGGGGGCTTAACCGAGATCTAAACCTTTTCGTTTCTTTGCAGAATCGTTAAACAAAATGTATAGAAATGACATAAGACGTAACGAATGCTCCTTACACCTTGCCATTTACCAGAAGTGCTTCAGGGTTTTAACGAAAAACCTCAAGCAATTACCAGAAGAGTAAATCTGTAATTTCGGACTCTAGAAACAGTTGGTCATCTCTGGCAAATTACAGTGCTTCAGCGATTCCAAGCAGAGCCTCAAGTGTAAAAAAAGTTGTCCATCCCTGGTATAACAATTACCAGAAGTGTAGCGTGTTATGTGCGTCTGTACGACGCCGCTGTGATAACCCGTGGCCGACCTTTCACACTCGTGTTTACTAACGTATCACATGTATGCTGGCTGCATCATAGTGCACTTACCTGATCTTCCTCACACTTTCGTGGACATGACACTAGTAGATGTATCTGCAGATAACACATTAGCCCCTTATTCATAAAAATATTTAAGCAATGTTTTATGGATTAGACGACGCTGGATTATTTATATTATTGTGTGTTTAATAAAGAATTTGATTTGATTTGAAACTAATCAAGCTTGGCTGTCTCTTTCTTTCGTGTGACGTTTTCAATATTTCTGAAATATGAGGGACAGCCAACCTTGCTTAGTTAAACAATGCTTAAATATTATTAGGAATAAGAGGTTAGATCATCGCTATGACATATTCAAAGAAGACGCAAGTTATTTTACTCTTGGTTAGTTATTTTAAGACTAGAAGTGTCCATAAAATGACATGATCATAAAAACTGACCAAGTTAAAACTAATCTACTCTAAGATGTCACATTTTTAAGGAACAGCTATTATAGATCTATACATATAATAAAAATGTAGAAATGAAAATTCTGTGCGTTAAAGATGTTCAAAAAAATAAGTGGGGGGTCTTTCTACGCCATAAAAAAGCCAAAAATGTAATACGTTTTTTTTGTCTGTCTGTATGTTTGTTCCAGCATCACGCGAAAACTACTAATTCGATTTGAATACCGTTTTCGCAGATGTATTTGGCTTCTTTCAACATAACATGTGGTGTAAAAAAATATTTCCCCCTACCCCTCTAAGGGGACAAAGGAGGAGGTAAAAGCTTGTACCAAACTTTTTCTTCAACACGAAAACTACTGATTCGATTTGAATGCGGTTTGCACAGTTATATTAGTTTATAAAAATAGAAGTGTATAAAAATTTTCCCCCCTCCCCTCTAAGAGTTCAATAGAGGGGGTAAGAGTTTGTATCAAATTTCTTCTTTAACAAAATGCCACATGTATTTGTCTTCTTTCAACATTAAAATATGGTGCATAATTTCCCCCAACCTGTCTAAGAGAACAAAAGAGGAGAAAAACAAATTTTTTCTTAACACGAAAACTACTGATCTGTCTGATTTGTATCAGTACCAGACAGTAAAATATCGTTGTATGTACAATCAGGGAGGCTGAAACAGAGCCAGTTTGCGGGTAAAATAGAAAATAATATGGTCGCGCTATGTGAAACCTAGCCGACAGACAACTTATATGGAACTAACATATTCCAACCGAATGACGTAGTTTCGTTAACTGGCTCTCTTTCAATTTCTCCCATAGTAAGAAGCCTTATTACCGAATAACCTGTCAGTTGTAACTTATCAATAGCGTAAACTTTAAGTTATTAACTGCATCTAAACACAAAATTTAGTAGCAAGAGGCAGGTTAAGTCACTTAAAATTAAGTTAAAATTTAGGTACCTACTTATCTACTTAATATGTGTAAACCAGACTTAACATGTGAGTTTGTTATTACCTTTTTGCTCATGATTGGCGGTATGATTCATTAACCCTCTGTCAAATTTCTATACAAACCGCGATTGTCAACAACAAAGTGACAACGCTTTGTTTACAATCGCGTTTTGTATGGAAATGATAAATTTTTTGACACAGGGTTAATGAATCATACCGCAAATCTTGAACGAATGCATAATATACAGATTCCAAATACATCGATTTCGGTTGTGTTCCTTTAAAGTCAACTCTACACTGATGACTCATACACATTCGCTCTATGTTGTGACTCTTCTGATGTTGTGAGTGTCCACGGTATTTACTCTCTATTAGGTGTCGCCATTGCAGTAACTTTTTTATCCAAGTTTTGCCACCCCATGTATACAAAATCAACTCTAGCTAGCCTAGGCATCCAGGCTACTAGACTATGGTCTATAACGCCTATATGTAAATCCAGGTCAGCTTATTTGCCCCCTTGTTTCATAAAAACTCAATATTGAGCATATTACATACACGATAAAATTCGCACATAAACATTAATTTTATATTTATACCTCGTTTTGCTGATACCAAACTTTGTTCGAGTGTATACTGTATACCCTTTATCAACTTTACTACGAATGATTTTTATTTAATACCTACAATTGTAATATTAGATTATTTATAAACATACGCACGATAAATATAGCTTTTACTCACTGGGACTAGATTATTAAAATATTACACGGTTTATTGCTGTTTCATTCTGCACATGAATGAAGAAACTTGAAGCAATGTTACTAATACACCTAGACTTTTCAAAACTGAATCTAACTTTTTTAACCAAATTTTAATATAGTACTTTTTTAAACTGACTTTGCTAGCTGTCCCTGGCTTGTTTAGCTAGCTAACTAAATTAGCTAGCTTAGAAATTTGGCTAGTTAAAACTAATTTCTAAGTTAGCTAATTAAGTAAGTTAGCTAGCTTAGAAATTAAGCTAGTTTGTCCACACGAAGCCAGAATTGCTAGGTAAGCTTCAGTAAGAAATAGGGTATATGCATGATTTTTTATTCTTTATTGAAATAAAGTCAGTTAGACTACTTTAAAGGCTCGTAACTTTGTTATTTTCAATTTTATCAAAAAACTGATTGCACTTCATCGTTTTACAATAACGATAGATTATGTAGAAAGAGAGATCCGATATTAAATGCATACAAAGTTCATGCTAAATTACGTTTTGAAAAAGAGAGATGTGTGGAAAACTGAAATCGCTAATATCTTACTCTTTTCTCAACAGAAATCTGAGGTTTTTTGTCATTTTGTATATATTTTAGCCCACTATCATAATAATTTGCATTCAATAAATTTTGTTTTATACGCATACCCCGTATTCTGGCTTCGTTAAGCTAGGGTAGCAAGCTGTCAGTCAATACTAGCTTGCTATCCTAATCCTAGCCTAAAAAACCAGCCTCGTGTTTCCCGCAATATGCTCAGGAAAAGAATTTCATTTATTAAAAAATATTAATAAACTCTATTTTTCTTTACAGTGACCTGAAAGAAAGCGTCTTCTTGAAGCTGGACCTAATCAACTTCCTCTGTCTATCAGAGAACCTGCTGCCAGAAATGCCAAGACACATACTTCGGCATATACCTCACGTCCATACCCTTGATCTGAGCAAGAACAAGATAACTAAATTGACTAAAGAGGATTTCAAGGTATCCCTTTTTGCGAATTTGATCCTAATTGTGATCTTACTATTAAATGAATATAATATGTTATATATATGTTATATACTTAAGACTATATTTATAATTATTGTCTTTTTGCTCAAGATTGGTATGGTAAATAAAGCCTCTGTCAAATTTCTATACAAACCGCAATTGTCTTCAACAAAATGACATCACAACACTTCGTTTACAATCTGTTTTGTATGGAAATGACAATCTTTTGACAGAGGGTTAATGAACTATACCGCCAATCTTGAGCGAGTGCATAATAAGGGTAATAACTGTAGAGTTATAGTACAGGGTTCTCTGTGAAAGTAGCAGTGCTGTCTTTCTTGTTCTCTATAGACATGGCGCGAATAATGCAAATACTCATACCATACCTAATATAATTTTAAGATGTTTAGAATTTTGTAAAAATATAACTACATGATTTCCTATGAATTTCTATAAGTTAATACCATTACCCGACCAGATAGAAAAGGAGCTTCTATACTGTCTATCTCTATTGTCAATAATCTAAGAAATTTCCCAGGCTGGTGATGAATACTAGTTAGAGAAAATGTTAAAAAACACCTTACGTAAATAAGGTGTATGATTACCATACCAGCCATTAAATGATTTACATTTTATGAGCTACTTTATTTCTACCGCCCCATGTACCTGCAAAATTCGCTGCCTTCCTATAAGGCTAGGACGCTACCTCCCTCCCAGAGGGCTGCCGTTTGTAGGCAGTGGCCTGCAACGGCCTATTTGTAAATTAGTCTTGGCCTGAGCTATAAAGTACCACAATTTTTGTTACACTATTACTTTTAACCGATTTCAAAAATAGAGGAGGTGTCTGAATTCGATAACATATATTTTCCTTTTTGTATAAACATAAATATCCAATCGTTTTTATTTTAGGATATACAGGAGGTAGATTATATCGTGCTAGTCGGCAACCAAATATCAAGGATGGATACCGACGCGCTACCGAAGGGCCTGAGACGCATCAGCCTGGCTGGAAACCATCTGGTGACACTCAACGGAACCCTCAGAGATATGGAGCATATGGAGTGGATGCTCATCAATAACAACAACATACAGAGTCTTGACAACGAGTTACCTATTGTAAGTACGAACTTAGTTAAAACTGCGGAACGTGTCTTGACGAGGAAACAATGAGCCGTCACGACCGGAGAAATACCACGGCCTCACAGAAAATCGGAAGCGCTTGTGTTGTCTTTCGTCGAGTTTACCGACGCTTCCGGAATAGGGGGAACCTATTCCACTTTCGCCATTTGTCTACCAACACCGTCAAACAGGAACGAGACTATTTCGACCCGATGAAATGCGACTCTATGATCTAGGCTATAAGTTTCATTTTCTAGCGACATTGCTATATCGTCAATGTCATTTAAGACGCAGAGGAGAATGAAACGTGTAGCCTACGTGATAAAGTTGTATTTTATCAGGAGGCAATATTCTCGGTTGACGGGTGTTGGTGGACAAACGGCCTTTTCCCTCAATTGGCTCGCCCAATGTTTCAAGTGTTCTGAAGCGATTATTTCCTACAAAAATGTAGTTAAATAATTGGTTGCAAGAAACATGAACCTTATATCACATTTAAATTTCTTATGCCTGTTTTCTCCGACCGTTCCCCAAGGCTAAATGCCCCTAGTAGTCTTAAATTAACGTCTTATAAATCTTTAGGCAAATGTGTCATCAAAATTCTTAGACCCTATATAAGGTGACATACAAAAGGTCAAATCTTTAAGGACAGATACCCTAAAAAGTCGCTACAGCGTTGGGAAACGGTTGGTGGAATCATTTAAAAAATATTGAAGGTAGATAATTTTAAATTGAATATATTGGAAAAATGTCATTTTATATTGTTTTTTTAGAAAAGCAAGAGAATAGAATATATTCATGCGCCGTTCAACGAGCTCCAGAATCTTCCTCAGGATCTGAGACTGATGCCTTCCTTGAGATCTCTCTATTTCTACGCGAACAAAATACAATCTATAGAAGGGGCCATACAGAAGTCCTCAAATTTGATTAAGTTGACTTTGGCGGATAATCTAATCAAAAATGTAAGTAATAAAAAGCTTTTTGTTACGAATTGTTTAGCCAACTTTTTAAAAATCGGCCGTTGGCTTTTCACTTATTATTAATTAACAATATATATAATATAATTTTGTATGTAAATACTATATTTACTTTTTTGAATTACCAATAATCTTTTTGTGCTTGGGTAGATATAATGTAGATGTATAATATGGGTCGATGTTTTTGACTTTTTTACGCAAAATATATAAATTTTTTAGAGCAGATCCAGAAAAGGTATTAAAGGTATTAGTAGAATGAACAGATTTTTTTTTTAATTTTGATTAATCATTGTAATGAAACGGGCACAGGTAAACAAACCCTGGGCCCGTACATCATTCCTATAGCAATCTAGCGTTGGAATGGATTGCTAAATTAAAAAAAATGTGACCGATTAGTATTTGGTGTCAAAACTCCAATATTTTTAGCTTGCAGAGAATGAGTTTGAGGAGGCGCACTTGCTAGAGCATCTTGACATAGCGAACAATAAACTAGTATCTTTAAACGGATCTCTCAGAAGTCTCGTCTCTCTTCGGTATCTGAACCTCACTGGCAATCACCTACCTGAGTTCTCTCTGGAAGAGATAAAGGGGCTAACTAAACTATCTCTCATCGATCTCTCCTACAACAAAATTACACAACTCACGGGCAACTTGCAGGTCAGTTATTTGGCTTCGGTTATGAGTAAGTTACTTTTTGTGAAATAAGACTAGAAAATTAATATCCATACTTATAGTATGAACTCGAAAGTGTGTCTATATGTTACCTCATCTCGCCCAAACCGCTGAACAAATTTTGTTGAAATTTGGTATGGAGATACTTTGAGTCCCGGGGAAAGGCATACGACACTTTTTATTATTATAAAGGGTGTAGTAGAGATTTATTACGGAAAATTTTCGACACGAATTATAATCTAATTTCAATAATTACAGGAGGACTTCTACAACGACACTAGAGTATTAGAGCTGAGGTTGGACCACAACTACATCCACACTCTGGGCAGCGTGCTGAAGGGGCTGCACGGGCTCATGAGGCTGAACCTCAGCAACAATCAGCTGCAGCAGGTCTCGTCAGACGACCTGATCGGCCTCGATAGGCTCGAGCTACTGGACGTCTCCTATAACCATATCACGTCATTCCTAACCTCAAAGGTTTGTTTTGGTCCGCTCGCGCGCTCTGCGAACGCCGCTCTCGCGTCTTCTTCATTTTCTGTGTCATGTAACTTTTTTGTTTTTTCAGAGATGCCTGCCGTCTTTGGAGAAGCTGTTCGCGCATCATAATAACGTGACAATCCTGGACAAAAACCTGCACGGTCTGCCCTCCTTGTGCACAGCAGACTTCTCGTACAATAACATCAAGTCAGTCAACCACATGGTGGTGTCCAAGTCCAGCTGTACCATCAACCGTGTTCCTAGCATGCTAAAGATATATCTGCAAGGTTGGTTGAAATGTGAAGTTGAATGATTACTGGATAATTTGCTGTGCTGTTTTGCTCCTCGCAAATTTTGCGCTGCGATTTTTTGTGTTGATTTTTGCTTGCGGTTTTTCTATCCACAGATTTTGTAGATATTTCCTTGTTGCCACGTTAAAGTGTATTTAACTTGTCGAGACAGATTGTAATTATTGTGCTTATTTGTAAATTGATAAACAGCATGAGTAAAGTTTAAGGATTGTGTCTATACGCCCTTTCTAACGCTGTTGCTAAGTACAGCCACAATTTTTCCGTCCTTTTGTATTTTAAATTTCTGGCAAGTTGTTCAGTTATGCGATTTTTAAATACATTATTATATTGTATCGTGCGTTTATTGGAATAAAAAAATATAATATATTGTTATGAAATCTGGTGCAAATATCATTTACAAATTTCAAGTCAAATATGGATTTTTGCTTGGCTTATCTTGACCTAAAACTAAGCCAACCGATTACATAGATTCATCAGAACAGATTTGATGAATCGATGTAATCGGTTAAGTCCCAGTTTATTGATACCGAGGACTATGTTTCGGTATATCTCAGTAACCTTAATCGTAAATGATCTAATGGTCTTTCAGATAACCCTGTGCTATGCGACGATCGTTTTTTCGACCTCAAAGCGACGTTGGAGGGTATGAACACGCGCATCATCGGCACGTCAAAGTGTATTCGGCCGCAAACGTCTTTCCGGACCCTGAACGACATCGAGCCCGACACGCCCGTTATAGTTGTCGCGCAGATGGAGAAAAGAGTTCAGATGATAGACGGCAGAGAGGTGCAACCGCCGCAGTTCTCGTACCGACGGCTCGGCACCATAATCGGCCACGTTCTGCCGGAGCGCGAGGGCGGACTTCCCGTGCTAGTGGAGCCGCCCGTCACGCTGCCGTCGGAGAACTCCAACGTGGTGGTGAAGTGGCCGGACGAGAGGAGAGACCTCCAGACCCTGTCGGAACACCTCCGCCTACGAGACCTTAACACGAACACACAGTGAACGCGACGGTCCCGCGCCTATAAACTGAGTTCGCCCCGAGCGGGGTTCGGTCGCAACTCGCATCGTCTCGGTCACGATGTGTGAGGTGATTTGACTGTGTGAACGTTCCATAATCGTGAGCTCGTTAGACTTGGATGTGTATACCATAGTGGAAATGTACGAAATGTATTTATGTAAAATGTAAACTGATAGAGTTAGTGATTATAACGGAGGCTACGTTCGACGATTTGCTTAAAGCGATACTAATTGTAGTATAGAGTTCGGCTACTCGTAATGGTATCTTCTAGTTAACGTGCTTTAAATTAGTTTACTACAATATATGTTTTATTTATATCTCTTCTCGGAGTTCGCTGATTGTAGCTATAGTATTTGTCGTACGGAGATAAAATAACTATTGTAGTTGCTGTTTAAATAAATATTATTATGTAAAATACCGTTCTTTATTTGCCGGCCATTTCGTTGCGCAAAAATTTGTATATCACGCGGGAGCCATACATTTTCACGGGATAAAAAGTATCCTATATTTTGTCTATCTAGCTATTAAATAAAAAAGATTTATTCAAATCCGTCCAGTAGTTTCTGAGATTAGCGCGTACAAACAGACAACTTTTTTTGTCGATTTGCGTTCTATTACTGTTCCTTAGCACACCCTCATTCATTATTTTGTAAAAATATTAAATGTACAGACACTCCAATTGTACTGTTTTATTGCATGTAAAGATAAAATATACATTGTGAAGAAGTGAAACAGTGTTAACACTAATAAGATACTAACCCCCTTATTCATAAAAATATTTAAGCGATGTTTAAATAATCGAGGTTTGCTGTCTCTTATGTCGTGCGACGTTTTCAATACTCCAGAAAGGGACAGCGAATCTTATTTAGTTAAACACTGTTTAAATATTTTATGAATAAGGGGGAAATATAAAAATCACCTTATCTTGTCTCTTACGCAGACAACCATTTTAGTAGGGCCAATAATAATAAGTAATAATAATAGCGCAACAAAATTATGACATTATTGTTTTCATCATAAGAAAATTGTTGATATTCGGGGAGGTGAGAGTGTTATTTTAGTAGTAACGCGAGCGCGTGGAGACCTACGATTTGTATAATCGGTAAAACGTCGGAAAAAATAATGAGGGCATTTTTTATTTTAGCGGTGGGACAAGACGCTACAGCGAGTTTAAGGTTATAAAAAAAATGGATTAAAAAAAATACATTCAACATTTGTTGAATGATTTTAAAGAGCAAGGCCAAAAGCATTTACTTGAATGTGACATATAATATTTAGGAGGCTTGTTTTCAATAATAAGAGTCTTTGTTGTTAAATGTTATTACAGGCTTACCAGAAAAAAAGTAAGAAAATAAATTTATTTGGTAAAGTTTTAGACACTTAAATAATCAGTGCTTAATGTGAAAGTATTCTTTGGTGTATTTTTAATACTCCTTCTCACTAACTTAGAAATCTTTAAACCATGTCTAGCTGCTTTTGTCCGCTGCTTTGCGTATAAACCACGTACCAGCGCGCCGTTGCAGAGCATGGTATCCATCAAAGATGGCGCTGTTTTGGAAAAATGATTTTTGCTGTTTTCCTGCTTTTCCCTTGAAAATTTTCCTGAATTTTCTTTTCTATGAACCTCAAGGAGACCGAGACCTGGAATATTATATTGTCAGAAAGGAAAATCCGACTTTTTTATGTAATAGAAAACAAAGAAACATGTAGAAAGCCTACACTAGCTTTATTTGAACCGCTCAAGTAAATACAAAATTTCCCTGTTGGGCTCCCCTACTATAGCCAATTTTTGAACTTGGGCCCTATTTGTTATGACCTATTTCGAGATCTCGTAGCGACGTAGAGTCTACGCCGTAGCCCGCGCTACGCTTGCAATTTGCAAATCGTAGTGCCACGTAACCGCTCGTAGAGTCCATCCATACTAATATTATTTTAAATGCAAGAGCGTGTCTGTCAGTTTGTCCGTGTCTGTCATCTCGTCACACCCAAGTCGCTGAACCGATTTTGCTGAAATTTGGCATGATACTTTGAGTACCGGCGAAGGACACATGATACTTTCATCCCAGAAAAAATGTATTAAGATCTCCATCTCGAAGTGTTAAAAATACACCAAAGAACAGTTTAACTTGGGCGTGAAAAGGTAACAGGCAGATAGACACACTTTCGAAATTATACCATAAGTATGGATCTTAAAGGTAAGACTTTCAGGGTTACAATTTTCATGGTGAACTCTACATTAAGAGACATAATAATTAGGCGACTTAGCCCTCTTGTTCTACTCCCAGTAAATGTTTGTAGTACACTTTACGGAAAAAATATAAGAGCTTAAGGTTCGAAGTTTTGCACTGTAACTTAAGTATATGTGTAGAAGTGATTAAAAATGAAAAAGTAATAATATAATAGATAATTAAAAAAATAATATTGTAACTGTATATATACTAACGCCATCTAGGAGATGAGATGAGAGAAACAAAACGAACTGAATATCCAAATGTATCGTAAAATTTTACTAAAAAAATCTCTTGCAGTCACAGAATACTTTGGAAACTCCAATGCCACAGTTCGAAAATCTCGCAAGCCATTTTAAAGCTGCGCTTTTTTGCTAGTATTATTACTTATATTATACTAGTGGACCCGACAATATACTAAACTATACTCAAGTCCCTTTAAAACACTTAAAAATCATTGAAATCGGTCCAGGCCCCTGGGAGAAGCTTAGTGATAAACACACACGCACAAGAATTATAATAATTATGATAAAAATAAGATAAAATAATTTGCAGTGTTGCTGTATTTAACGCAAGTGGTTTTTAAAATTTAAATTAATATTAATTTAGCTTAATAAGTATTTAAATTATATAAAAAATCTGATATTGCGAGCGACCATGGGCGACCATAGGTGATAGAACTTTCCATCGGGTGATCCGTTCGCTCGTCTGTCTAATTTTTACCTGAGGGCGCCAGAAGGAGGGTTATGTTTATCGAGAGTATGCAAGCATGTATGTATGTGTAATTGTTTGGCACGCTCTGCAGCCTAAACGGCTTGATGGATTTTGGCTTAAGAGCAGAGCCCCCCATGACGCCAGGTGGAGTGACGACACGGACACGGATAGCATGCGACCGCAGCCCTTGGCATAACACGGAGGAGGCCTTTACTCATTTTTGGGTACCTTAATAATGTACCTTAATATGAATATTTATTTTTAAGTAACTATTTTATTACTGTCTTTTTTAGGTATGTGTCTACTGTCTATATCTATGTAATAAGAGAGGCAGGGAGGGTTAGCGATCGCCTTAGACGTGACAGTCTTATTTTAGGATGTACAGGTTCTTACTGTTTGTTATAAAGAACACAATAGATGATGCACATACAATGTAAAGTATTCTTTGTTATAACACACGTTTAACTAGCTATTCAAAACGTTAATGGATTTTATAAAACCTTTCAAGTACTAAAATAGGACATTGTTTACGTAGTGACGCTCATAGAAAGTTTCCATTTTTGTTAGTAACATAATAAGTACCTACCGTTATTGGTAGCTTTTACGTCGCGTTTACAGAGTTTACGTAATCAGATTGACCTGGACTGGGAGTACTTAGAACAATGCACCGGGAATTCTAGGAATAATCAACACGCAGCTAAAAATATCATAGCATAACTTTCTATCTCCCTTACAAATCGATAAAATGCAATACACACATGCGCAGAAATGTATTATTAGTGTTGCCAGTCTGTTTTAGTTCATGAACTTTAGCGATAAAACTAGGAAATTATCATTTAAATCAGGGCCGTAAGCTAGTAATTCCTTCCTAAATGTAAAGGATATTTTTAAGTAAAAGTAATAATGGTGTTCCTTATCTTTTGGTTGGGGTTTCTTTATTTTATAACTTTAAGACCTTTCACATTAGAAGAAACAAGACAAGTGTAAAGAACAATAATTATTTATCAATGTAATAATGCATTACACGACGTTTTTAATGCTTAATTCAAAAAGATACAAGTTACAGCTTAAAAACAAACAAAATAAAATCCGTGAATAAACAATAAACTGGCAATACTAAGAACATCAGAAATGTCAAAATCTGTTATCTGTGCGTGAAGACGGCAGAAAAATAAAAAAATTATTCGTTGTCGTTGCGTCGATCAAAATAGTTCTTTGCCTTTCTTGATTATATTCTTGAATATTTTATCAAAGATATTACTTTTGAAATAACTAGTGAAGACGTAATAAACTGCCACAAAATGGGATATTCGTTAAAAGTAACATAAGTGGTTTAAAAAGTTTACAACTGGACACAGTGATTGTTCATGATGTCGACACAGCGAGATATATTTTCTTTGTACGATAACTCGCCAGACAGATTGTTTGATTTGTGTATGGACTATATTGTAGTTAACTTGAACATCATCACAGAATTAGATCCAGCTAGTCGTTGGCGCAAGCTCAAGGATGACATCATATTGCCTGGTGAGATTTGCGAGAAATTTCTCCAATTTTATCAGAGAAAAAATCGTGTCAACGACAACATAGCTAATGTATTCCGGGACACGGAGAACACTACACTACGCTCAATAAAATTACGAAATTCTCGCATAACCGATGAGGGTTTGCGTTGTCTTATGGCTCATAAGCCCGTGGAGCTGGAATTGTCACAGTGCGACTATTTGTCACAGTACCAACTGGAGATAATTAATAGCAACGCTGAGCGCCTGGTGTCACTCAAGTTCGGTCCACTCAATTACATTTGTGATCAACCAGATGACAGGTCAAAAAGGGGACCATACATCGAAGCCCCTGAGCTCAAACATCTCACCATTCAGTGCAGAGGAGTAGCAATGTTTCCGCTATTCCTGCTGAAAAAATTAAACAACTTAACCCATTTAGACCTCTCTGAATACTCATCTTCCGGCTCCGCATGGGTCCTCTACGAGATGAAGAATCTGCGCTCTCTGGTGTTGCACTGTGTACCATGGTCAAAGGAAGTGATAGAATGGATCTGCACTCAGCGTCAGCTCAGACATTTGGATATATCGCAAGCCAATGAAAGATTTGGTAAATATGTTTATCCGAATGAAACATTGGCAAGAATTATACAAAGTCTACCAAATTTAGAATCATTAGATATATCTGGTACAAATTTGGCTGGCTCTGGAGCGGCTACGGTGCCGGCTTTGACAGAAAATCCAACAGATGTGGAGATGCATGTTCGCTGTGACATACCAGGTCTGGTCAGTAGAGTCAACAACCCTCTGGAATTCCTCGGTCTGTATGGCACCCATCATGGAGCTTGTAAACGCCACGACATACCTGCCAAAGTGGTAAGTATCTTTGAATTTTTATTATTGTCATTTTTCATATAGACTTAGTTGAGTTTAGTATATTTTTAATTTTAATCTTATCCCGGAATAAAAATTAATAGTAGCAATTCATAGTTTTCAGAAAAAAACAAATCTATTTTAGTTCTTGTTACTAGAGGCTTACTAATTACTATATTGTTGACCACAAAAAGTCTTTATCATCTATAACTATAAACTATACTCATCAGTATAGTCATACAACAAATAAGCACGATATTCTAAGAAAGTTTTGTTAATATTGAAAAAAAAGCAATCTTTTCTCTACCAGTGAATAACAAGTAACTCAGTTTAAATTGATGTCCATTTGAGCATAACACTTAATAAAATATTCATTGTCATTCTATAAAGGTTCCAGGTTTATTTGCTATTGAAATCTATACACTGCTCTAACCTCTGTAGAATTCAGAATTGAAATTTTGCAACTGATCTTAGAGTGGTTTCATTGTCAATGCATGTTGCTGTATATTCTATTAGAAAATTGTATACCAATGTGGCGGTATCCACATTAAGCGTCTAGCGATAATTTGTTATATTATCAATTCATATAATATGTAACTTTAAAGTAATACTTTTTTGGTATAGAATATTTGTATAAACTATAAAAATATATTATTAAAAAACTTTATAATTTGAATGATATATTTTACAGTATCTGACAGTAACAGACAGGCTTTGTTTTGATTTGAGTTAAAAAACACAACTCTACAGCTAGAGTCTATGGATATAACAATTTTTTTTTTCAAAACCTTAAATTATTTACAAAAACATAAAAGTTCTGCACCAAATATTTTATGTTTTTGGAACACAAAAGTATTATTATATGTAGTATTATAATACTTTCTGATATGAAGTATTATAATACATAGTTTTATAATACTTTTGTGCTAGTAACTCAGTGGTGGCAAAATTTATGTTTCTCCCTGCATTTTTCTAGATGAAGAACTATTCAATGTCTTTCCTAGAACACCAAGTATGGATATTTTAAAAAATTGTGATTACAGCATACAAACAAAATGATGTTTGGTTGAACACCTGGGTGCATTATAATATACCCAGGGAAGGTTTGAATTAATACATAAACAATAAGTAATAGCATGTTCCGCATAAGAATCAGATGATATTTCAAATGCCAGTTTGAAAACATTCCATGTTTAAATTACAAAAAAAAAAAAACATTTTTATTTGTAACAAATAGCTTGAGGCCTTCATAATAATATCCAATTGTATGGTTATAAGATAGAGATTACATACTGGCATCAGTTCGCTCAGGAAACACGGAAGAGTGATGATTAAACTGATTGATTGATGAACTATAGCTTGTGGCCAACAAGCACTTTACCTTGCTTTTAGTACGAGCACTCGCGGCGAGGGAGGGTTACTGGCCGCTCAACTGTGTGACTGTGTTTCTGGGTAGTGGTACCATATGATCAAGCTATAATCATTGTTTTAATTAAGGGCTTTTATTTTCAAATCAAATCAAATCAATCAAATCAAATCATTTCTTTTGACAATACCCATACTGTAACTACCATCTCAGATCCATCAAGTTAAAAGCCCATTTTTGACTTATGTATTTTTTTTAATTCCAGATAACAGGTGATGACAATGAGGAGCAGATATTGACTGCTGGAGCGGTGTACATGGAGAGGCCGGCAATGCTGACCAGAGTACTCAATGATCTGTACTATCTATTTCGTAGTACGGATAGATATAACGCCTATGTAGGTCGAGCCCTGTCTGTCGTTCTCAAGGCTATGGAGCAGCATGTGTCTGAAAAGCATATACAGATCTCCGGAAGGTATGTAAGCCTTCGATGTGTCTTGTCTTGTATTATGTACCATCAAGTGATTCTGAGTCTGGGTTTAGTCTCGCGCTGATAGCTCGCTGATAGACCGTCAGCACCGACAGCGAAAAGTTTAAATTATCAGCACAGACGTGTTATTCAAAAACAGTTCTTAGAACTTCATACATCTCGGGCACCAACTTTACACATGCGGTTTGGCGGATGGCGTATATGTTTCTTTTTGCAGGTTATATAACCCGTTGTTCCCGATCTGTCAGTTACGTTTGACATAAAAAGACTGAATTACATATATTAAGTCCTCTTTATTTTTTAGGGGAGTGCAAAGGGGAATTTCGGATTTACTCGAGCGCCTCAGATTAAGCTAGTGTAGGCTTTCTACATGTCTCTGGTTATCATAATATAAAAATCGGATTTCTAAGTTAGTAAGTAAATATAAAAAAAAATTTGAATTTAAATGTTATCGGATTTGTCAGATTAAGATAGGAGGTGTTAAAAATACACCAAAAAATAATTTTACATAAAGCACAGATGATTTAGAGGTAAGACAAGCCTGTGATAACAACAAAGCCTCATATTTTCGTATTAAAGCTGCCCAGATATTTTATTTCAGATTCAACTAGAGGTCTTGCTGTCTAAAGTCGTGTAATAAATGTTTAATTAAAAAAAAAGGCTTTGCATTTTTTATAATTTTAAAATTGCCGTGGGATAAGATTTCCCACTGCTAAAAAAAAAGTCCTTTTTGTTTCTTCTCTATTTTACCTAATCTAAAAAACGTACTAGGTCCCCACGACGCTTGAGTCACTTAAAAAATAGCACGCTCACCTCCCCGGTTACTGCCAATGATTTAACTTATGTGTCTCATATTTGAGTAGATGGCTCCCTAGACGATCATTAAGCATTACATTAATTAC
The DNA here is from genome assembly GCA_026546445.1 of Cyclargus thomasi. NCBI lineage: Eukaryota > Metazoa > Arthropoda > Insecta > Lepidoptera > Lycaenidae > Cyclargus > Cyclargus thomasi. The sequence goes on from JAOTAV010014848.1 coordinate 18,644, forward strand.
GTCAGAATCTGTATGGAAAAAACAGGCTATCTGTGACACAATACGCGTTTTAATTACCTACTGGTTCATTTTAGGATTCCGTACCTAAAGGCTAAAGACAGGACTATTACTGAGACTTAGATGCCTGACCTCGTTCGTCTCTCTGTATGTCTCTAGGCTATTATTATTAATAACGATAATAATAGCCAGGGAGCTTAAATTTTTATAGATTATGTATTTATCGTTGCGAATATAACGGCAAATACTAAAAACAAAATTAAATTAAGGGGTGCTCTCCATACAATAAACGTGTTTTTGTCCTATTCTTTCATTTGTTAATACAATCGTGCCCTACCTATGCCAGTTTAGTTTCATCGTTTCGTCCTTTCAGTTCAGTCAATCTTCTACTCGGCGTGCCGGTTTTTAGGGTTCCGCACCCAAAGGGTGAAAACGGGAGCCTATTACTAAGACTTCGATGTCTGTCTTTCTGTCCGTCTGTCCGAAGAGTCTCGAGTGTCTCAAGAAAAAATGTCGTGTCGGCCTGGGGTACCAATATACAGGCTTATGCTTAGTTTGGGCTCCAAGTCTCCCACAAATTACTGCCTTGTAATTTTGGGACGGTAACAGCTAAGGTTGATATTTTCACAGAATATATATATATTTTTATTGCCGCTATAACTTTAGTATACCAAATACTAAAAAAAAAACAAACAACAAATACTAAATTAAATATTTAAAAGTAGGTCACATACAAAAAACGCGTTTTTTTCAAGTTTCTTCTTTTTGATGCTAGGTGGCGCTGCAGTTCGTCTATATTGCGCTATAGGAAGTGTAAAGCTAAAGCTGTTTAACTTTCAGAACTCTGTTTTCTCAATTTTTTTTTGCTCTTTACTGGTACTGAACCCTTCGTGCGCGAGTCCAACACGCACTTGGCTGGTGTTTGTTTTCCTGCAACACATTTAAATGTAGATCATTAAATAATGCTAACGTTTTTTGTCATATCACTTTACGATAAAGCTATAAAAGTGCCGATAACTTTTATTGACGTAAGAAAGTCACATAAAAAATATTGTACTGGACTGGTACTTTTGAATAACGTTTCCTCGAAATGTTTAATAATAAAAAAGATTCTCCAGGATTTTGTTTTGTACGAATCCATAGATATATATCCATTGTCAACCGTAAAAGAGATGAAGACAATAATATAGTAAAGGGTACCATAGTATATAAAGGATGCAGTTAAAGAAAAAAAAAATGTGTTTTCACTTTTACAATACGTATGTTACGTTTTTAATCCCTGTATATAATAAATTGTAGCAGAATGGGCACTGCGGACGAATTACGATAGCAGCGCTGACGCGGGGTTCGCACGATGGAGGAAGCAGTCACAGACTCATGCGCATTGTGTCCATAATTTTGGCGTATTTTAGGAAAACATTCAGAAGCTATTTCTCAACATTTTAGTACTTATCCATACTAATAATACAAAGCGGAACAGTTTGTTTGTTTCTTTTTTTGAACGCTCTTATCTCAGGAACTACTGGGGGGATGTTATGACCATTACAAACCTGCATGGTTCCAGGCAATTCAATATACGGCCAACAATTGCCTTGTTCTTTTTTCGTATTACATTGTCTTCTTGGAATAATAACTGAATTAATACTGTTTTGGTTGTCTATAAATGGATTTTAAACATGTTAGTGACATTAAGAAGAGAATTCCCTCGTATTCCCTCTTAAAAGGCCGGCCACGTACATGCAACCCTGATGTTGCGAGTGTCTAGGGGCGGCGGTAGTTGCTTTCCATCAGGTAACGCGTTTGCTCGTTTGTCCCCTTATTTTTATAAAAAAAACATTAGGGAGCGTTAAACTTAACGTATTTAGTGTCACGTGATTTGGCTGGGAATAAGAGGTCATAATAACCTCCTTGATTGGAATTGAAAAATTAATTTTGTGTTGCTCAGTTCATTAAGGAAGGAAGTGGGGGAAAGCCTGCAATATGTAATCAAAGAATATTGTAAAACGGGATAATTTATAAAGTTTAGTCGCTAGCTAGAAAAAAGCTAGTTGATTATAAAAGAAAAAATAAGTGTATTTTTTAATTTTAAACAAAAAGATGAACATACCAAAATTTTGCCGATAGGCTTAAACATGATTATGTAACATTAAAATTTGTCGACAGCGCTACACTTTTCTACATAGTGAAAGGCAAGGAGAAACAACGTATGGGTATGAAGCTGAAGCGGCGGATCATAACGGCATTACTCGACGGTATGGACGCTCACCTCGGTGATGACACGATGATGAGAAACGGCTGCCTTACGTTGTGCCAGTTCAAGATACCCGTTGATGTGGTTGGTATACACACTAATATAATGAGGGAGAGTCTGTCTGTTCGTCTATTCTCCGCGACCGAAGAGCTGAATCGATTTGGCTATGTTCATATAGAGATATATTTTTTTTTTTTGCATTTGCATAGGACACTTTTTATCCACGAAAAATTCACGGTTCCCGTTTGTTATTTTGGCGCGAAGGATTTTCGGGCGTCGTTTTGCGGTAACTATAATTAATTTATAAAAAGTAAAAGTATAAGAAAAGGTCTTTAATTTAAAAAAAAAACACTGGAGAATTTTAGCGAATATTTTTGTTTGTTTGCGGATAGTTTCGCCTTTTGTGAACCGATTTAAAATGTTCTTTCTTTGTTGGAAAAGTAGTATTTCAGGGGTGGTCAGAATTTGTTTTTTTTTTTGTAATGTAGGTATCGGTCTTATTTTTGCAGCTAGATGGAGCTTTCCAAATTTTGCTTCTATATGCCAGAAATCGAGTAGATCGGTTGCATCGTGCGGGCGTGAAGGAAGGACAGACACACCCGCATTTGCAATATCAATGCGGACTTAACAATAAACTTATTGTTTTCCAGTTGTTTGAGTACGAGCGTGTAGTCCACATTCTACTGAATGGCGTGGCAGATGTCAATCAGGAGAGCTTCGTGCAACGTATAGCTATATACCTGCTCAACTCGCTGGCCTGCCAGGTCGATGGCACGCAGAAGAGATTCCTGGGAAGCAACGGGGCTATCTCGGTTAGTTTTTTTTTTCTACAAATAAAGGTATTTTTGCTAGAAATAAAACTTTTGGGGAATAATTATTTAAGCCCTAAGGATAAGTCTTAATATCTTCTTTAAGCTTTAAGAAGTACGACATAAGCGTTCGATAATACAATGTTGAATGAAAGTGTCTGCTTGGCGTTTAGTCACTTCATTTACTCGCTAATGCATAAATTACGCTACCGTATTATGCGCGCTTTAATCGGCGAATACAGACGATGACACGCGAGCACGATTTCATAGACGGCATACTCGGCTCCGTTCACCGATCATCGCTAATTATGTAGAGGCTAGAGTCCGCGTAAGACGTGTACATTAACGATACAACGCTTAGTTGTTTGCATATTATTATAATGGTTTGCAATACTATAATAAAAAAAATTGCATACAGCATATTTATATTTTTGATAATAATTGAAGGCATAAGCAGGTAACTAACATTTTGAAAACTTCCGAATTTTTTCCGTTGTCGCTTTGGGACAAAAAAAATAATTGAAATTAAAACATTGTAAGTATAATGTATGCCTAGATTATAAAATAGGTAAGTTACAAGATTTGTCAAAATCTTATAGGAAAAAATTAGAACATACTCGAAGGTTGCAAAAAAGTTAGTTATCCGCTTCTTCCACTTTTATGTCTTTAATTATAATATTTTATTAGATGTTACCTATAATTTGTCTGTCTTAGACTGTATATTTACCCTGAATTTTACTTTTTGCGATGATAACAATTGCTATGATTATATGTACTTTTCTTAGTAAAGTACTAAGAAACTTTACATTTTGCGATGATAACAATTGCTATGATCATATGTACTTTTCTTAGTACTCGAAAGTATCATGATAATGTTATAATGTATTATATAAATGGATTACCCCAAAATGCTAACATCATTATCATCTTTAGCGCGATGGCAGAATGCTTTAGTTTTTATCGCTTACTGCTCATTTTATTGATATGTATTAATTTTATCGACTATGGCTCATGCGATTTCTGAAAATAAATTAGATTTTACTATTTGATTCTTATTTATATTGAGTAATAAATTAAGACTAATTTTTGACGATGGCTTTACTAGGATTTCTGAAAATAAATTAGATTTGACGATGGCTTTACTATGCCACAAAGTTTTTCGAAAATTTTAAAATACTTGTTGCCCTTTCATAACGAATCCAAAAGGGTTACAAGATTTTCGGGTCAGCCGTTTCGGTTGTATTTGGTGATAAATACGACAGCTATATATTATATTAATATGTAAGAATTTATTATTTGCGAATGACGACAAAACTATATTTGGACGCTGTTAAGTATTTGTGTGTTATCCAACAAAAAAAAATATTTTAAGATTTTAAGCTGTAATTACAGTGTATCTCCCTAAGATCTAAAAAATAATACTGTATTCTTAACTCAGAATTAAGATAAAAAAAAACTGATTTTAGATTTTTCGTTGGATAACTCACAAATCCTGAACAGCGTCTCTTTAATGTACAATCAGGGAAGTTGAAACAGACAGAGTTCGGGGATCTAAGTAATTTGGTCGGGCTACGTCAAACTAGGCCGACAGATCACGACTAACATGGAATTGACATATTCCGACTAAATGACGTAGGTCCCTCAGCTGGGATCTCTTTCAATTTCCCCCATCATACATGATAAGTGTATTAATGCGAAATCAGAATAAAAGCAACATGTCCTGAAGGATTAGTTTTAATTTTAAAGGAAGTCCATTGTAACTACTCTTTGAAGCCTTTTGCGACTTTGGTCTATTAAAATTAAATAATATCTGTTTATTTTGAATCATAGATGCATTCCATCCATTATATAATATTTTATAACAGTATAGCATAAAATATAGTAAGCTTAAGCGATTGCTACCAATACATTGTTTTTCTTGTATTTTGTATAATTGACATTATCCTACTTATTTGTGGCCAGTGACTTTAATATGTTTAGAGATATAATATAATAATAATATACATGGACGCTTCGCACCACGTCAGTCTGGTCCCGCGCTAAGTACCCGAGGGACTTGTGTTACGGGTACCAGACAACGGAAATATATTTAATACTTTTATACCATACACATGTTTAGGATTTTTATTATATAATACACATATTTAATGCACATCCAAGACCCAAGAACTATGCAAAAAATTTTTTTGTTCCGTCGGCGGGATTCAAACCCGCGACCCCCGGCTTAAGCTACCAACTAAGCTACAGAGCTCGTCGAGATATTATATATTCTAAATTGTTAAGCTGAGCGTCTTTAAAAAATATGTATATTTACAGTTTTGTCATCTTCAATTTGCTAATTTTTTTTAAATTATTTTAAGAATGCTAACAACTGTTGGAATCCATTTATTTCTATGTACATATCCTATGATGCACAGACAGACACACACATACACATGGACACGTCAGACTCATTACACCCGTCTTTTTGTTTGGGGATAGAAAATAATTATTGTAAAGTTTTCAATAAGTGTAAGTATAACCACACATTTGGAGCAACTGACTCTAAAATCTATGACCTGATTTAACTCAAACAATATTGGTTTTTCGCAACATAATATAACTTTTAGAGGCTGTTCCACCACCCCTTCCTGGCCTATCCGCCCTATATCAGGAAGTTGTAAAACATGCCTTTGACTTATAAGGGTAACAGATTTCTAACTACCATTCTTCTTAATCCAATCCAGTAAGCGTTCGTTGAATTCCAGAAAATGCTCAACCTGATCTCCGACCGCCTGGAGCGTCGTGTCTGTGATGATGTACTAGAAGTGGCCTGGTCGACCATGTGGAACGTCACCGATGAGACGCCTCAGAACTGCCGGCGGTTCCTGGACAACAGAGGCATGGAGTATTTCCTCGCTTGCCTCAAGGTATGTCTCCAGCGGCATTAGGGGGAGGGGAGATATTTGAAGACATAAGTGGTAGAAGCGAATAACTAACATTTTACAACCTTGCGGTAAATACTCATTTGTTGTGTCTTCATTTGTGTTGAAAAACTTACTAAGAGTTTTGTGGGTACTTACAAATTTTATTGAAACAACAAAAGACTAAAATAATTCTACTACCATGACTACGATGCTTGCAATAAAATAATATTTAATAATAATAATACCTTTATTTCTCAATAAAATCAAGTACAAACATATCCATGAGACATCCCCATTAAATAAGCATTAACACACATAAAATGTTGTAATTTTTTTTTATGATATTTATCGGGCAAGCGAGTCGTCCATTGACAGTCGTAACATCTGAAGAGTCGCAAGTGCGTTGCCCGCCTTTATGAGTGAATAGGGTATAGGAATGGGGGATTAGAGAACAAAAATATACTTGTCTTCTCTGACAGTCAAGCCGCACTAAAAGCCCTGACTCCAACTGAAGTCTCGTCCAAATTAGTTTTGGACTGTGTTGAGACACTCAACTCTCAAGATTTTAAAGTAACTTTTTTATCAAAACTATTCGATGTTTTAACAAAATGTACTAAAACGAATTGTAGAGCAATTCCTTTGCAATATTGCTATTAGGACCTTTTTAGGTCCCCGGGTAGCAATTTTTGAGTAGTTATTTGAGGCAAGCTGAAACCTTCTCCTATTCCAAACCAATACGACCTGGCTAGTGAGAAGCGGGGCTAAAAA
>JAOTAV010014859.1:0-25373 GCA_026546445.1 Cyclargus thomasi
GGTAACAGAATTTTGTATCGTCTGTTAAAATACTGAGTCCGTCGAATGGGTCGTTTTGCGAAACAAAGTAATATGCGTAAAAATTAGAGGCATCTTTGTGATTTTTTTTATCGAGAAAATTTTTAACTATCGTGTTTTCGCTACTACAGAAGCTTACAAATATAATGTAGTATCTGTGTTTAAAAAATGAAACGATTGGTAGCATATTTAAAATAACAAGTTTGGTGAGTAGGATTGTTTTAGTGGGTAGACACCCGCTAAGAAAGGAATTTTAAAAATTCTACCCCTAAGGGGGTGAAATTTCGTCATTTGTCAGTCAAAGACATGAAATTTATTTCTGAGCTACTAATTCAAAATAAATGAATACTATTAAGTATATATAATATATAATAGTGTTTAAGCGTTTTGTGAAATTTTACTTTCAGAGGGTGAAATAGACGTTGAAAGTTTGTATGAAAATTCTAGTCAAGTATAAAACGGAATTATTATAGCGCCTCTTAACGGTTCACTTCTAAGCTTTTAATACAATAAATTCCTCGTTACTACGTTTCCGTCCCATGTCTACGTAGTATATTACAGTTGGTAATTCGATTGAAAGTTGCCATTTCGTGGTGTAGCTGGCGCGTGACTTGACGTCAAATAACTTCAGCCTTCACACTCCGACTGGAGACAATATTGAACACGGAATTCGATTACTGAGAATCGGAATGCTGAGGACATAATATTGGATGAATGTCCATACTTATATTATAAATGGGAAAGTGTTTGTGTTTGTTTGTTCTTCCTTAACGACCTGAAGAAGCGACCGATCGACTTTTTGACATAGACGATTTATTTTTAACCTAGACTTAGTTGAAAGGATGGGGAGTAATGTAAGCTATATTTGGTCCAGAGACTAAAATATACTGTTTCTAAAGGTGGTTTAGTAGAATATTCATATTTTTACGCAAGCATGGCCGCGGTCAAAAGTAATTTTAAATATAGTTTCCAAAACATTGCAGGCATCAGAGCCCCTGGATTTCGACGCATTCGTGAAGCTCCTGGGCTACAAAACCCTGGAGCTGGACTCGGAAGAGACGCTGGTGGAGGCGCTCTCGCGGTGGGACACACACAACACGGGGTACATCTCCGAGGAGAGGTAATTATGGCGAGAGCGCAGTCCTGCATCGCGCTATCGAGGTATCCTATGTGTGCTAGTACACTGAGCTACAGAACCCTGGAGCTGTACTCGGAGAGCGCTGGTTGAGTCACATCTCATGTTACATCTCCGAGGAGAGGTATTGGCTACGGCACAGTTCAGCATCACGCTATCAAAGTATAATGTTCTAATTCTAATTATTGGAGTACTAAAAAGATTTCATAATTACAACTGCATTGCTTAGAGCAAAAATACAATTCTCCAAGACCTAAGAAATACTCATAACTAATCATGAAATTCAATTATAATCTAATCTTTTACACACCAAATAGTTTAACTGGACTTAAAATTTAACAACAACTTAGAAATGTAGTCTAGGAGCTAGCTTGTCCTGATTGGTCGCAAAGTTGCTTCTAAGTTGTGTGATTAATAACGTATCGTCACGTGAGTAATAAGCAACAACTTAGCTAAGTGTGGGTATTGGATAACTTGACTAATCTCTACAAACTTTGTCCCAAACAACGGTAATTATTTGGCTATGATATTTACACGTAGTTTCCTTTGTCGATTAATGTATACGGCTGCGCGCTTTTCAGTGGAAGACTGTTCTACTTTCTACTATACTCGTTTAATTTATGATTAAAATAAATCTGGTAAAGGTTGGTGGGCTAAAAATACCACGAAACTTCTGATTTATTTTAATCATATAAGCCTAAACGAGCAAACGGGTAACCTGATGTACAACAAACCAAAAATGACAACTACCGCCGCCCATGAGCATGTGCGTTGCCGGTTTTGATAAAATTATATTTTTTTAGTTTAAAAACCCTCATATATTATACGAAGAGACTGATCGATTGAATAGATCAATAGTCGGAAGTGTTTTCGTTCCGTGTGCACTGACCAGGTCGGACCTACAAAATAAAGGATACCTTTAAAGTTTTGTGACTTAGCTCGTGGTTTGGACCATTACATAGTAAGTTACCAGTGTAATGTATATTCAGGCCGACCGTGGAAGCATCTGTTCGGCGAGATAATTACATATGTTTTGGTATATTTGAGGTTCAAGTTATTATCCTTTATAGGTGTACATTCTGTTGAGCATTACTCGTGCTCGTATTCTGTAATATATTCGAGTAGTTTCTCTGGGGATTTGGGGAATAACTTAAATATTGTTATTTCTTATTAAGTATTAAATACTCCGAAGATATCCATACTAATATTATAATTGGGAAAGTGTGTTTGTTTGTTTTTGTTTTGTTTGATTTTTTTTTCTTCACGTCGCAACGGAGCAACTTTTTGACGTGATTTTTTGTGAAGTTAGTTAGGGGGCTGGAGAAGGGCCTAGGCTACTTTTTATCCCAAAAAAAAAATCCAGTGCGAGTTGCGGACATCATTTAGTAATGATTTAAAGACGTAAATTCTTTATGCGTAATCACTTTGTAAAATAAATAAAAGAAAAATAATCATTTTGTATTTAAAAAAACAAAATAAACGTTCCAATTTACTGATTTATCAAAATATATAAACAACAAAACAATATGTTTTCGATAAAAAATAAATGTTTTATCATTTACACTTTACAGGATACGACACGATCTTATGACGTGGGGCGATCGTTTCACCGAGAAAGAGGCAGATTACGCGCTAGACGAAGCACCAATTATAAAAAAAGATGGCTACAATTTTATAGACTATAAGCAGTTCTGTCGTAAACTATGCGGCCTCAAAAAACCCAATAAAGATGCCTTGAAAGTTGTTTAGTATGTTAATAAAATGTTTCGGATGGTTGACGTTGTTTTTTTTTATGAGTCGTTCAGAGGAATCTAATATCGTCCTTAATTTTCCGATATCTGATAAGCTTAAGATATTTCAGATACCGAACGTAACATTTTGTGGTTCGTTATATTGGATATTTATTAAAAAGGAGATTCCTTACGCTCTATACAAGATTGGGCCCAGATCTTAAAGTCGTAGCTGTTATATAACTTGCTATATTGGTTACTGCAGCACAATATTAAAAGTTTTTTTTACTGTTTGCTTTTTATTTAAATAAAAAAGAAAATAAATAATAAGCTAGATGCGAGTTTAATATCTAATGACTGTGTAAATTTTTTGTCAAGATGTAGGCAATTTAAAATGACGCGGTCTCATTTTTCAGGTTTCTGAATAAATAAATAAGAAAACATCGAGAAACTGGCGGTGTATTATTAAAACGTTAATTAACATCAAATTCTAGAATACACCTGAAGGTTAAGAAACTTCAAATCTCACTGAGAATAATGAGAACGCCGGTAGCTGGCCACTTTGAATTCTTACGCTGAATAAAATATTTTGTTTTAGCCATTTTAGAAATTCATTTTGTGGGATGCAGTCAAAAATAAGAAGCAAAATTCGTTGTTAGAGAGTGACCGCATAGCGAATTTTATTCGCGTGGATTTTTTTCCGCTAGTTTTATAATCCTCAAAATGCGAATAAAATTCACGCAATTAATATTCGCTGTAGCCCATATTTACTTTGAGCTTCATAATAATTGCCAGATTACTAATTAAGAAAAAAATGACCTGTTAAAGGTAAGTTATCTTAAATATTGACATTTTCCACCTTAACTACTACAAAGCACAGAGCTGAGTGCGGCTTGGCGTGCCTTGCTGTCCTTTTTCATTTGTTTTTTAGTCGGCATGGCATACTCTTCGTTATATCTATTGTGATTTGTTGAACTACTACGAAACGTGGCACATCCATACCAATATTATAGATGGGAAAGTGTGTTTGTTTGTTTGTCCTTTCTTCACGTCGCAACGGAGCAGCTTTGTGACGTGATTTGTCGTGTGAAGTTAGTTGATGGGCTGGAGAAGAATATAGGCTACTTTTTATTCCCGAAAATATAGTTCCCACGCGATTAACTTATTTTGGCGCAACGCAGTTACGGGCATCATCTAGTAACATTATAATATGGAAAATCAAATCCTTGAAGACTATAACCTCGTTATCTTAACATCACAATCCAGATTCCACAGCTGCTTAAATCCATCACCGTTTATCTAATACTCTCAATAAACACTCACTCAACATGTTCCTTATACACGTCGAACTCAGTGAACATGAGCTCCACGATCTGGTGCTCCGAGGCGAGGAAGGTGTATAGCAGGCAGATGTTACGAGGGTACGGCTGTGGGAAGTCTGGACTGCTGAAGGTGCCGCGCTCCTTGCCGTGGGTCGAGGAGAAGCGGATGCAGGAGCAACCTGAAAAAAAATGAAAAAGCGTGTGTAACACTGGACAGAATACATACTCGTATGTGGGAGTGAGTGTGGTGGCCAAAGGAAGACCTTCCGACCGAGAGAGTGTTATACTCGGTCAGGCCGAAGCCCACATGATACATTTCAGCTGTCGTATATATACCGCTGTGTTTCGAAAACTTCGATAGCGCGATGCAGGATTATTACGCTTAATGTGCGTACCGCCACATCACTCTCGATTTTGAAGTATAGTCGCTTGAGTCGCCAGTGCCAGTGAGTTCAGTAAAGTCCCAGTAAGTCGAAACTGTGTCGAAACTGAAATGCTGCTGCACGGGTTCCAGTAAGTCGGAGTGCTGCCGTGCGGGGCCGATGCTACGTGCTGACCAGGAGAGATGTGCTCTGCTTGCTGTCCGGTCGGTGTAGTGAGAATGCCCGATGATGCCGATGCGGAGTCGCCCAGGCCGAGGTACGTTGCGTCTAGTGGACGAAGTACCCAATGAGGCGATCCTGGCTGGCGCGGTGTGGAGGGGCGGGGAGTGATAATGATGAAGGAGGCGTGTTTTGTCAAGGGTCACCAGTGTGGGAATGAATCGTGGTGGCCAAAGGAAGATCTTCCGACCAAGAGAGGTGTTATACTTGGTTTTGCATTCGTCGGAAAGGTCTCGGCCTCTGTGAGGATTTGTAGCAAAAAAAAAAATAGGAAAAAAATCAAGAGAGAAGTTACCATGCGGACGGAGTCGCGGGCAACAGCAACGTACTTGCAACTCTCCTGATCGTGCCAGAGTCTATGAGCGACGGCAGTAGTTAGTCGTCATGGGACTTGCCTGCGCAATTGCCCCCTAAATTCATAAAACAAATTGAGATAGAATATCTGGTAGAACATCAAATTGAAGACATAAGTGGAAGAAGTGAATAACCAACATTTACGACCGTCAAGTAAATAGTCATTTTTTCCAATAAAATTTTAATACATTTTGTAATTTAGCGATTTCATTATCTACCTTGTTTACCTATGTAGCTATTATGTAGCTATTATACTATTTTTACTAAAAATCCGACAGTTTTTTAAATGTTAGTTATCCACTTCTTCCACTTATGTCTACAATCGTTAACCGTGATATTCCATAGCATGGCTAGAGTGATAGAATTACACGCGTACACTTCTGTTACTACAAACGCTTATTCCCGTCACGTCTATCGCTTCCGGTATAGGAAACAGAGAAAATTACTTAGAAACAGTTAACAAAGGTAAAACTTCATTACCGCTTGTGGCACACAAACAGGCTTAGTATCGATGTTTCTAACTGAGTAACTCGATTCCTAAACTCAGTAACTATTCGAATTTAATCGGAAACTTCCTATCAAGTACTACAATTTGCTGAAAAACTGTAAGATATTATTCTTTGTTTTTCAGTAAACAATTAGCTTACGAATTATAGCCAGTTTAGAAATGCGGTATATACTATAGTTGAATAGACATTTACAGACTCTACGTACCTTGGGGGAAATTGAAAGAGCCAGGTGACGGACCTACGTCACTTGATCGGAAAATGTCAATTCCATGTACTCGTAAGTCGTGATCTGTCGGCTGGTTTTGACCTAACCCGACCAAATTACTTGGAGCCACGATCTGTATCTGTTGCAACTTCTCTGATTGTACCTGTCATATCAGCGGAACCCGTTGAAACGTAAGATCGGTTACGCAAGTCCGGCTGCGTAATTTCGGCCTAACTTAGACGCCAAATGCTTTAGGAGCATTTGGCGTCTAAGTTAGGCCGAGAGCCGACCGTTAGTGCCGATTTACACTTAATTTAGTTAAGTTGCGAGTTAACTTGCGCGATCAGTGAGTTTAGTTATTTTTGACGTTTGAACGGCAAAATCGAGTTAAGTTGTAAGTTGCCAATTAAATAGAAGTTGACTTAAATAGAACGCGATCCTATTTTTCGGCGAGTTAATTGCAAATTGCCACCCCTCTTGCGTCTCCCGCACCCCGCCAACTTAACTCACCAGAGTGTAGACGTTTGAGTTTCGTACAGTTCATATTATAATATTTAATTTATCAAAAATTTTAATAAAATAGGTATATAGTTGAGTAAAATATTAAATGTAATAAGTTTGTTATTGAGCAATTTATGAAGACTTATCTCGTCATCGAACCAGCAACTTATGATTACTTAACTCGCCTACGTTTGAACGGCACTTAATACTTCTTAATTTTTAGCTGACCGTTTTGTTAACTCGCTACCGTACTTAATTAAATGTAAACCGGGCTGTGGTATCCCAAGACACTAGGCCCAAGCTACGCGGCTGTATTTTAGCATGATTATACCTGAAATGTGTTTAAGGGGGTGTTGACACACTATGACGAACTAACGTCGCGTTTTGTACAGCCAAAACAGCCAAACTCCCGTCGCGCATAAGTTGCATGCAAGTTCGACCGCGGAACTCCGGCCTAGTGTGTTTTGGCCCTAGTAAAATTTACACGTACTAGATTCACAAAATCTATATTTATATATTATATAAAATAACAAGTCCTGACTGACTGATTCATCATTGCCGAGCAAAAACTGTTAACGCTACAGCCATGAAATTTGGTGAGTAGGATTTTTTTATTTTTATTAGGCAGACACCCGCTAAGAAAGAAATTTTAAAAATTCTACGCCTAAGGGGTGAAATAGGGATTGAAAGTTTGTATGAAAGTTCGTCATTTGCTTAGTTAAAGATATGATTTTTTTTCTGAGCTACTGATTCAAAATAAATAAATACGTGTTTAAGCATATTTTGAAATTCTACCCCTAAAAGGGTGAAAAGGGGGTTGAAGTTTCTATAGTTTTTTCTACACAAGTTCGTTATTTAAATAACGACGTTAGAGACCTAAAATTTGGTTTCTGAGCTGCTGATTCAAAATAAATGAATAAATGTTTCAGCGTTTTATGAAATTTACTTCCAGAGGGTGAAACAGGGGTCGAAAGTTTGTATGAAAATACTACTTAATGCGAGCGAAGCCGCAGGAAAAAGCTAGTAGTCTTATAATAGTGTGCCTTGAATATTATAGTAAGCGGCAAGTTTAAGCTATTATCGAAGTGCGTCTCCTTTTTTTCCCAAAACGCTGAATATCATTGGCTCTGTGCCTAAGGGCCTGGTGCCAACAAACTTCACTATGAATTACTGACTTCGGATAATTTCAAGATATAAACGACCAATATAACTTAAATTGACATCTTGAATAGCGAGAAAAATAGCATTTCATGATGGACAAAGGTATAGATATTGTTCGTCTTCGACTGTCAAATTTTTGTAAACATAATTTTGTATACTTCAGACTACGAACAATAAAATCTATGGAAACGTAGCTCCCACACGTATGTAGCTCTAAAAAAATTTGAAAACTTGTTCTGAAAAGTAAACAATCATAACTGTCGACCTCGTCATGTTAGCGATAGCGCGATGTAGACGACTATTAGCGACATCTATTATTAAGAAAAAAATGAAAAAAACACATTTTTTGTGTGAGAGCTATTTCGTTTTTAGTATTTGTTGTTATAGCGGCAACAGAAATACATACCTAAAACGAAAAACATTTCAACTCTCTAGCTATTACAGCCCTTTAATCTCAAGAAAACAGACAGACGGATAGACATCTTAATCTTAGTGAAAGGGTCCCGTTTTTACCCTTGAGGTACGGAACCCTAAATAGTGCCTTTACAATAACGATTATCTTTGAAAAACAACGTCGTTGGTGTACGGTATGCCTGTGAAAAAATCGCAGGAACAAGAAAAATCTCCAAATACGAAATCGGCACACATCGTCAACCTTTCAAAATTAGTCTCATAAATAATATGAGCCCTAAAGTTGTGTATCCCTGGCGTATAACTGGAGTGTGACGTACGACAGCCGAAGGAGGTCGAGAGGCTCGAGATTTGTCTACGTGCCCGCGTTAGTATTCCGACAGCTGTATCTCATAGCACGACAATATTACACGCGACCCGCCCGGAATAGGGGATTTTCGAAAATACAAAACGAAGTTTCGCAAAGTTTTTTCAGCGGTTTGGAATTTTGAAAATAGAAGCCGATAGCGAGAATTTTTTATCGTCGAAATGAGATGTTACATCCTTATTTCCTTACTTGCGTATATCCCTTACTGATACAAATGAGAAAGTGCGTCTATCTGTTCCTCCTCTTCACACTCAAACCGCTGAACCAATTTTGTTGAATATAGTATGCGCATACTTTGAGTCCCTGGAAAGGGCATAGGATACATTTATCTTGAAATAATGTACGGCTCCCACACGATAAACGAATTTTGGCGCGAAGGGGTTCATCTAGTTAGCTAGAGGAATGAATATCCCAGAGATCAAAGTGTTTTCGTGGTCAGATACCGCTGACACGTGACACAGGAGACACAGGGTACGATTGTACCGTAGGGTCAAGTCTTATAAAATAGTGAAGTATGTTTGTCATAAAATAGATTGTTTTATTGTGATAGTTTCATACAAACAAGAGGTCGCCCTGTAGTCGAAATTCGACCTCAAATGTTTAAAATTTTAAGTTTTAGTGGAGAGCTATAAAAAACTATGATCTATTCTCAATTCAATCACAGACTTCAATTTGACATAGAGGTCTCGTTACCAGGCCAATATTATATAAAAAAAAACCTTAAACCTTAAACAATAAAATGTTTCGTGTATGATTATTGTATCACGTCAAAATATGTTAATGTGCTTTTTGTAGTGTGCGTAGATTTTAATTTATTAAAAAGATGTAAGATAAAAGCAAATTTTAAAATAATATTGACATTACACGCTCCTTTACATCAACTATAAGTGGAAAAAAACTTCATGCTTTTACATCTACGCGTTTTTCGCAAAAAGGGGTACAAAATTTTCCGCTGGCGTATTAATATATAGATGAGTTGAGAGTTTATCCGTCTTTTTGTTAGTTTTTTTTACAACCACTGTAACGTTTTGATAAAATGTGGTAATAATAATAATAAACATTTAATCTATAACTAGCTATACCCGGCGGTGCTAATCGCGTAAAAAGTAGCCTATGTGTCCATTCAATCCAGAATAACAGCTTGCTCCATGCCAAATTTTATCGAAATCGGTCCAGCCGTCGAAGCGTAAAGAAGTAACAAAAATACACAATTACAATCTCACAAACCTTCGTATTTATAATGTTAGTAGAATTTCGACATAAAGAATTGAGAACATGTACTTTATATCGCAAGAAATAAAAAAAATGTTATTCAGGAAAGCGTACGGCCCTTGCTAGAATTTCTCTCCATAGAAATATTTGCGATGACCATTTTAACACTAAAATGAGCTTATTGTAGCTAATTACGCCTGAAGATGAGGGGATATGACAACACGCAACCGAGCTACACTTATGGGGCCTCTTACACCCATATTTTAGTAGCGTTTAGGGTTAAACGATACAAGTTCGGTGCTTCGCAATTAAGACGCTACCCACTTTGGTCATTTAGTTAACCCGGTTAACGTGTATAATTAATTCTCCAGATATTAAGGCTTGGCGCAGACGAACCACATGTGGGTTTATCCGTTAAAAGTAAATGCTGAACATTTTAGGTTGAGTATTTTCTTTTCTATACCGAAATTAAATGCTTATCACACCTATTGACCTCTTGACAGAACCCGCAATAAACTTTTTAATCTCTAATATGAGTAAATAATTGAGCACAGTACAATGAGTAGTTGTCGGTCGCCGTTGTAGTGCATGTCAGGTATCAGAGATGGCGTTGTATGTGTAAAATGATGCTCCTGTTGTCCTGCTCTCTCCTGAATTTTTTCCTGATTTTTTTGCTGCAAACCTTAATGAGCTCGAGACCATTCTAACGAATGCAAAACCGTGGAAATCGGGTCGTGCGTTCAATCTGGAGTTCAATCAGGAAGGAAAACCCAACTTATTTTTATACAATAAGATTTCCTATTATATTTCTCATCCCAAGGATTGTGGATGCCCGTCTGCACCGACCTAAAGTTGTAACTTGTAAATGGAAAGTTAACATACAACTATTGTTGCGTTTAGCTAAACGAAGGTAACCGGGCACGTGGCTAGTTAACGGCTGAAGTTAAATCGTAAAAGTTTAAAGTGTTTTCTAACTACTCTTCCTAACTCCATCTAAATTAATATCTTGCTCATTCTTTCCTGTCGACTTTCAAGGCGCGGGAGTTCTAGCCGATGGGTGTAGCCTACCGGAGATTCCGGAGGAATTAAACATGACAAAGTGTTAGGTATAAGGACATTTAAAACAGTAAGTCGGTAAGGTATCTATAATTATATAATGACTGTGTATGCAAGTTTTAATTTATAATTGTCTAATTTATATCATGATGATGAATTTAAAAAAGGTATGCCTAAAGGTGAGTTCTATGAGGTACTAGCAGTTGGTTGTGCCCGAGACCTTCCTAACGAATGCAACGGTTCGTGTTTTTGGACTTATAGCGTCAAGAAGGAGGATTTTATATTATAGATTTATATATGAAATCCTCCTTCCTATAATATGGGTTTATGATGCCTGTAATAAATGATTTAAATTTAAATTTTATCCAATCTCATACTTTCGAGTAGAAGGTGAAAAGATTTATATAATTGTCGAAGTTAAATTGTATGGAATTAAATTATGTTCTTAAATCTAAATTCTCTCCAAGGCTTAAAAGCTCTTAATTTGTATTACATAATATAGTTTTGTTCAACCAAAGAATTTGAGGGAAGTTGTTAATAATGTCTATAAAATAATATCAAAAATATGAACTATTTCGCTAAAAATAAGTGAATTGCCTGTCTAGCCGCCCCACTGCAATTATCTGACTCTTAATGCAGATTTATACAGAACCGCAATATGAATTTTGTCTGAAAAGATCATTTGCAGTCGGAGAGCCATGCTTCGGCACGAATGGGCCGGCTCGACCGGAGTAATACTACGGCCTCACAGAAAACTGGCGTGAAATAGCGTTGTGCTGTGTTTCGTTCAGTATGTGAGTTTACCGGTGGCCAAACTTCCCTAATACCCTATCCCTAATCCCATTCCCTCTCCCCTCATAAAAAGGCCGGCAACGCACTGGCGACTCTTCGGATGTTATGAGTGTCTTTAGGCGACGGTAGTTGCTTCCCATCAGGTAGTCTGCTCGCTTGCCCCCTAAATATCATAAAAAATAGACTAAAAACGGTAAAACCTTGTATATGCCTCCCCCTCATGTATGCTCAGGCATTAAGATGCATATTGGGTAGAAAATTCAATACATCGATAATTAACTCAATATATTTTTATTTTAATCGCTTGAAAATGTGTTTGCTTTTACTTTCCCCATGCATTTAACGAAGCAACTAATCGACTTGATTTTTTTTATAGACTTAGTTGAAACGATGGAGAGTGACGTTGGCTACTTCGTCTTAAAAAATATCTTAATTTCATAGAAATTTCCACACGAGCGAAATTGTGGGCAAATGCTAGTGTAGTAGGCTACAAGGCGAACGAAGCCAAAAACTCAAGTCAAATTTCGTCAAGACCACACCTCGTATATTGCATAAATTTGGCACGAAATTTGAGGAGATGCACGTCTCTCATGCAGTGTCACGTTCATAAAATAATAATAGTAACATTTCCTGCTGCGAGGAAATACACAGCCGAGGAATTCTAAAGGGAAGTGGAAAATGAGAAACTTTGCGACTTTTTATTGCGCTCTTGAATACTTAACTGCATTTTATTTTTCAATATTGAGCGTGTGACACAATTTTATCTTTCGACGAACATAAGTTGGCGTTTATTCAATTTTTTCGCTTTTGACGAGTCGAGTAGTGGTTATTAATATTTTTAAAAGTGACAATGTTGTTAAAATGTATTTAAACGTACGGATTTCACAGCTTCGGCTGTATTGAAAATGCCATACAAATATCCATAAAATTTTGTATCTGAGGTGTTCTGGAAATGAAAGAACTATCTGTTTAGGTTTCGATTTATCTGTCTAAGAAAGTCATTTCTAAATATTTTTGTCTCGTTTTGAAACTCTGCCATAGATAGATCCTTTGTGTATTTAGAGGACCTAGGTAGGTCTCTAAGAACGAATTAACAGGTTGTGGATCTGGCTGGATAAAAAGAATATTTAAATCAAGTAGACAAAAAGTGAAGTCCCATACGAGAAAAATTGCACTTTCATTCTTTTCAAACGAAAATTTTTACTGCTTATTTAAATAAAAGAGAGTTAAACTTGTGAATGTCTTTTACATTTTGTAGTCCAATTTGCTGTGGTAAAGTAGGTTACTTTAAAAAATTATAAGCCTTGAAATGGGGTACCATTGCATTCCCAGAGGTCGAAGTACAAAGCAGTAAGTTTACCATAGAACCGAGTTCATTAAACAACTTTCACGTCAGCGTTTAATTTACATAGCTTAGAGCCATAAAACTTTTTAATAGGACTATTTAATATTAAGCTTTACTTGAGTACTATGAAAATACATATTTTGTACACTTGGATGAAGTAATACAACTATAAGTTTTAGAATAAACTAAAGATTTTGTCAGCAAAGTAATTAATTTACGGAATATCTGCAATTTTCTCCCAGTTAGGTTAGGAGGATCATACACGAAATGTTATTTGTTTCTAGTAGAAGTCTGTGATTTTTTTTCTATAAAATTTAATGGAGTGCTAACGGGACCTTTTAAATGCCAAATCGAAGTCTATGATTGTATTGAGAAATATTAATGGTTGAATTTCGACTACAAGACGACTTTTAGTCTTTTAATAATATGGCCAACATCAGTCTGTTGAAAAATGTGTTTCTAATCCATGTTTGCTTATTCTCAGACCAGTAACGATAGAATAATTAATATTTATTGTAATATGTATATAAAAAGTATAAAAAAGGCCTCAAGTTTCAGTAACTGTTTTGCTAAAATTTCGCATTATAAATAAAAGAAATAAACCGCTATTGTAAAAATACACGGTCACAGTTCCAGTGATTTTTTTTTACATTATTAACTACTTTTTTATAATTAACAACATTTATTACCAGTTAATTTATCGCCTACAGTTTAAAGTGTCGTATTGTAGCTCGGAACATTTGAATTATAGCCGTCATTAACAGTAATGTTGTTGGTTGTAGCGTGCAGCCACGGTGCAGCCACTGTGTAGCCACTGGCTGCACAGGTGGTAACTAACGACTTGGCGATTCAACCACTATACATACAACCTTTATCTATGTAATAAACAATCATTAAATTATTGTTTTCTAGTCGTATTTTATTATTAGTTGCTGCTTCGCCCGCGTGCAGGTAATAACTGCAACAGGAAGGTTTATCCAAGTATCATTTATTCGTATTCAAAAATGTATTTTTATCTTTTCTTTATATGAAATAAGGGGGTAGCGGACGGATGTGTCACCAGATGGAAATCTACCCAGGGACACTTTTAACATCAGAAGGATTGCAAGTGCGTTGCCGGCCTTTTAATGAAAAGATGTGCTACGGTAATTCATTCTATGTCGCTAGTCCTGTTTCTAAGCAAGCGAGTACTTTCTAACCTAGAAATTAAGCTAGTTTGTCTCCACGACAGCAGAAGTACACCGCTTGTTAGCTTACTGATTCTTGCTTGCTTAAAAAACTAGCCTTGTTAATAGCCTATATCAAAAATGATTGAGCGAGCAAAGCGAGCTCTCTACATACCACTCTCAGTACATGCTTATGGTACACATTACGGAAAAACTATAAAGAGGTTTGGGTTAAACATAGTAGTTTTAGTACATGTGTTATATAATTCTATGAAAGATAATAATGAAAATAAATAAAATAATATTGTGCTACTAACGCCATCTATGAGTAGAGATGTGTGTTTATAAAACAACCACAGCATCAAAATAACCTCGCGAGCCATAAAGCTGTGCGCTTTCGCTAGTTATTATCATACGAATACTCACTTGGGTTTACTGCCTGCCCCTCGTCGACGACATGTATCGTCAGGTGAAGCAGAACCAGCAACGTTGCTGATAACTGGAACAATAAATAAGACATCAACATCGTAACCTTCTTATGGCTTATAAATGGGCTAGAGGGGTAAGTTTTTTTTTATTACAATTTCAAGATGTCTAGAGGCTTATGCCCATATCTTTTTTTTTTTCTCGATTTGCAATTTCACTTTTTGCACCAAAGTTTACATTTTATATCATAATACGTTAAGTCCATCACGCTTTAGACTTTTTTTTTATTTTTAATTTTAAATTAAAAATTTTCAATGAAAATTATTTTTTTATTATTAATATATTAATAGAGGGGTGAGTTTAACCTCTTATAAGTGTGTCAAAACGTTAACCACATCAGCCAAAAGTAAAAATGTTCTAGAATGATCTTCGTTCTTTTATTACTAGCGAGGACATTTTCCTTAAGCTTATAGATAATCAGAAAAAAAATATACCGTGGACATCGATTTTTTGTAGAAAACTGTTTAATAGAAAAATAACCGGTTAAGATTAATGATTTTTTGTTTATACAATACAATATTCTTCTTCTGTAGTGTTTAAATAAAAAAGTTTTACTATTATTTTTCTAGTTAGTATAAGATCAGATGCGAACGCAAGCGCACACACTCAAACACACATACACCAACACGAACCCTAGTGGATTCTGAACAGACATACATACATGATACACCTCATAAACAAACTCATTCGCGCTCAGGTACCTTTTTACCTTCTTATACTTCGTGTTATATAACTTAATTTAAGAGCCTCCAGGTCTTTTCTTAAATTGTATATTTTTTGTATCTTTGACTTTAATGTGACTGTACGTGTTCTGAATAAAGAAAATAAATAAATAAACAATATAAGTAACACTAGAATCCCTAAGGAGGAATACTTGTTTCTTGTTTTATTTAATTGTATATAAATTATTTTCCGTTAGCGGGGGGAGATTTTTGAAACTCCGAATGTATGTTCTAGGCCGTTGGCGCCTGTATTCCCCTTAATGTTGAAAGCACTTCTATCAGAACTCAACGAGCCGAACGCGGCGAACGAAACGAATTTCAGAATTCGACTTATGAAAAGTCATAGAACTTCACACACTTGCCTACGCTGATTTGTCCAAATCGTTGGCTGTCAAATTTAAAGAGATAGATACTTCGATTTGTTCGATTCTGATAAATTTTGTTATTACTAGTTATGCTCCGCGATAAACAGATCCCTTATAGCTAATACAAATCCGTGACCCAACATTGAAAAATTTTTCGTTTCGTCTCTTAAAACTCGTGTCCCCTTGAGCTACCAACGCGCTCAACCACTGAGCCACGAATGTTTTTTTTATTTATTTAACAATTTATTGTACACAAGATACATTTAAACATTACAATTTACATAGAAACGACGAAATGTTGTCTAAATTTCATCATTGTTATTTCAAACCTTAGTCGAACGAATTCGAAAACGAGAAATAAGCCAAATATTCCACCCGTATATTAAATAACAAGTAGCAAAGCCTCATAATGATTACTAAATTAATAATAATAAATGGATTATGGGCCTCCTTCGTTATCCTGTTATCCAGTATCATTGTACACGGTATATAATTTGATTATCAAAGATTTAATTATACCAACAACATTACCTCCCGTGTTCAAGCTTGGTTAATTACAAAATTCATAATACAACAAAGACCCCGCCGGAATTTCTCAATATCCTCAAATTTGTCAATACCTAGTATTTTGTAGTAGCTTTTCCAGCAACTTTGCTCGCGTGAAAGCTAACGCTACATTTTATTGATATTAACTGTCTACGTATAATTATTAATTCTCAGACTGACATTTGTACCCTAAAATATTTTTTAAATACAGACACACATTTTTAGATCTCTATTGACGAATGACTTATATCTAAAACAAAATGTTTATTAAGACATTTTGTCGTAGGCAACATTTGTGAAATTTCCCAATAAGTGTATTGGAATTTGTTATTATGAATACTTTCAGAAAAGGGCACATTCCAATTTATTTGCTATATATTTTTGAAAGATTTCAAATGAAATATTCTCGTCAAATACATGATAAAAACAATAAAATACATATTTTTGAATAAATTCTGTGTTTTTATTTGATAATTCAATAAAGAAATCCAAATATTACAATCTACTAGCTGCCCGGTTTAACTGCACAATTATTTTACGATTTTCTAAATATTCTTTTATCATACAAACGATTTAAATGTGCGGAATAATTGAGTTATGACTTGTATAAGGATATATTATATTAAATCTTTTTGAAGACACCAAAAATTTTTGGGGACGGTTTCGATTCTAAAAAAACGAATGAAAAGAAATTTGGCTCAACGTTGTTGCGGGCAACATCTAGTATAATTTTCAAAAATCCAAGTCATAAAAAATAAACTTTAAACACCAGTTGTTTGTAAGCAAAAGTAAATTCCCTTCGAGCAACTGTTGAAAAATTCTAAAAATATTTTACTTTTGGTAAAAAGATTTAAGTAATCCCATCTCTATTCGTAGACAGGAGTAGAATTTTAAAACACCTTCAATCCACCGCACTGTCGGTCTTGGTTTTCCCTTTATTTTCCTCAAGAGATAATATTAGGTATTAGGAGAAACCTCATTCTTGAAAATAGGTTTAAAGTTAAAATCCTTATTTTTATTATAAGAAAATACAATTTAAGGCATTTTAATCGATTTAGATGATTATTTGTAACTGGATGTCAGGACACGTCCTCTCAAGGGGCACATTTTCAAAGGGGTCGGCTTTTATTTATGGTCGAATTTCAACCATAAATATTTAAATCAATCCATCAATCACAGATTTCAATTTGGCATAAAGGTGTTGTTATCAGGTCACTAAATTTTTTCAAAAAAAAATACAGATGTCAACCACAAACAATATAATATTTCGTGTATGATTATCGTGTCATGTTAGAATATTGTAGCGTATGCGTAGCGCTTTATTTATTAAAAATATGTAAGATAAAAGCATATTTTAAAATAATATTGTTTTTCTACACTTCTCCATATCAATTATACATCTTGGAAATTAAGAAATTTCATGCTTTTATATCTACGCGTCTTTCGTAAAAAGGGGTACAAATTTTCCGCTCGCGTATTAATAAGTACAGTAGATAGGGGCATACGACAACTTCTATCCTTAAGCATGTCTATATCACTATTTTTTCTCGTTTCTTACTTTTTAGAAGCTGTTTTAGTTGTCGGGCTTTAGTTTTATAAACGTAATTTTTATTTCAATTATTTTGAGGCTATCATACTCTCTATAAATTGCTTAATGCTCGGTACATTTATTCATTGTTCTATTTTCAAAATTGTATTGAAGATTTTTTATGAATTCTTGCAATTTCCAGATAAAGATATCCAGAATCAATACAATCTTTCACCAAACAAAGCATTATCGTGTGAGTGCCAAGTGCGAGGTTTTATTTTACATTCTACCGTAAACGCGCTTACTAAGATTTTATATGGGATTTGTGAGCAGCTAGCGATGCTCACGGTCACATGTACGAATGACACATATGAAATCTTAGTAAACATGAAACGCGTTCACGGTCGAATGCGACAAAAAAGTACTTCGCTCTCGCTCTCGGCACTCTGATACCCGCAGAGGGCGGTAGAGTAAACAACACGTAAATTGATATCGAGGGTTCTATTTGTTTAAGTGAATGCCTTTAGAAGCTTCAAACCTGTGCAG
Source organism: Cyclargus thomasi (assembly GCA_026546445.1). Lineage (NCBI taxonomy): Eukaryota > Metazoa > Arthropoda > Insecta > Lepidoptera > Lycaenidae > Cyclargus > Cyclargus thomasi. Next base: position 18,080 of record JAOTAV010014859.1, read on the forward strand.
GTGTACCTGACCTTTGTGGTAACACATTTTCATATGTGGACGCTTTACGCCACGTCAATCTGGTCCCGTGGTAAGAACCTGTGGGACTTTTAAGGTTATTTGGTTCATGTAACTCTCCATGTGTTACGTGGACCACTTCTGCCAATGCCAAACTTGTAAACTTTTTTTTGATTTTTTATGTATTTCAGGGGGCGAGCGAGTAATCGGGCTACCTAATGGAAATCAGTTGCCGTCGTACATGGACACTCGTAACATTCGAAGAGTCACAAGTGCGTTGCCAGCCTTTTATAGGGAAATAGGGTATGGAAATAAGGAACAGAGATAGGGAGAGATGAGGAGGTTTTCTATGAGGCCGTGGTACTTTTGGTCGAGCGGGCCCATTCATGCCAAAACATGGCTCTCCCTTGGCAATGAGCATGGAAGGAACAGTATTTTTAAGAAACTATATACTATCCTGGCTATCCTCATAGCAACAACAATTCTACGTAGCAATTAAGATTTAAATCGGACTATACACTCAAAGGTAGATTTGTGTGGGAATGTTCTATTGCATATTGAATATCAAGCAGAGCTAAGATTCGTCTCGAAATGCTTATGCAATTGAGAAGTATCATTTGACTGAATTTCTGGGAATTTTCTTCTGACCTGTGCAAACGAGCGACCAGTGGTAATGTTTTGCAGACTTGTGCGTTGACTATATAGTGACAGTGTAATTTTATGGTGCTCAAGAGCATTTTGTCTTCCTTTACCATCGCAACCCAGTTGGACGGTTGATCTACGACTGGCGCGAATTCAGACATGCATAGGTCTAGCCAATCTATATATAATCTATGAAATAGCAATTTCCTATAGCGGGAATCGAATTTACGACTTCAGAGTCAAACCCACGCTCTATACCTCGGAGACGCCTGTTAACAGTCATAGATAAGTCCTCGAGTCATCTATTATATAAAAATAATTCGAGTTTTCCTTCCTGACGATATAACTTCAGAACGCATGAACCAATTTCCACGGTTTTGCATTCATTGAAAAGGTCTCGGGCTCCATGAGGTTTGTAGCAAAAAATCAGGAAAAATTTAGAAAGAGAAAAGTTACCACGCGGGCGGAGTCGCGTGCAACAGCTTTTCTTAATATATAAAACTCTTGTATGCGTGTGTTTGTCACCGAACTTAATAAACGACGGGACCGATTTTGATGATATTTTTGTAGGAGACTTGAGTATGGTTTAGATTCACAAACCAAGACCTACAACGTATTTCGGGTCCACTAGTAATATTTACACATTTTTTACTTCGTTAAAAAAAAATAAAGATGTAGCGGTGGCTACTTAATCCTTCGTTCGGACAGAGCAAAGACATAAGTAAGTCCCAGTTTCCTGCGGTTTCCTTTTTGAATCGATAGGCTACTTTCGGACTAGGATAGATATCATGTTCCCAAAGGTAGGTTACAAAAACATTTCATATTTTTACGTAATTTTTTAATTTTACGCGAGTAAAACCACAGGTCGAAGCTAGTATATAATAAACGAAATGCATAATATACGGATAACTATTTTTCACTAAGGTCTGTAGTCTTAGGAATAAATTTGCCTATTCTAGAATAGCCTCTACACTCTTAGCACATTGAGACCTAGTGGTTAACTAATATTTATAATTTTAAAAGTGTTAACGCTTCACAAGTGCGTTGCCAGCCTTTTATAGAGCGTCCGTAGCCTAGTGGACGTGCATCTCCTCAAATTTTGTGCCAAATTTATGCAATTTTAATATATAAGGTGTAGTGTTGACGAAATTTGACTTGAGTTTTTGGCTTGGTTTGTCCTATAGCCTCACTAGGCACTTACATGCAACTTCCCTCGTGTGGAAATTTCTATGGAATTAAGATATTTTTCTAACACGAAGCAGCCAAAGTTACTTTCCATCGTTTTAACTAATTCTATGCCAAAAATCAAGTCGTTAAATGCATGGAGGAAGTACAAGCAAACACATTTTCAAGTGATCAAATTAAAATATATTGAGTTAATTTTCGATGTATTCAATTTTCTAACCAATATGCATCTTAATGGCTGAGCATATAAGAGGGAGAGGCATATACAAAGGAACTGATGACAACATCCTGACTATACTCGTGCACATGTACGAAAATCCAGAGCGAAAATACAACGTCCGTGACCTAATGGGTAAGACCTTTGTTCTTTTCGCACTCAAGAGGGTGCAGGTTCAAACACCGGTGTTGTACCAATGAGCCATTTTCCGATCTCAAGTACATAATACGGATGCTCATTGCCGTGGGAGAGCCATGTTTCGGCACGAATGGGCCGGCTCGACCAGAGTGATACCACGGCCTCACTGTCGTGAATCGGCTTTGTGCTTATATTTCATTCAGTGAGTGATTTTACCGATGGCCCAACTTCACTAACCCCCTGTCCCTATTCCCTATTCCCTCATAAAGGCCGGCAACGCACTTGCGACTCCTCGAATGTCATAAGTGTCCATTGGCGACGGTAGGTGCTTTCCATCAGGTAACTCATCTGCTCGCCTGCCCCCTAAATATAATTTAAAAAATCGCCAAACTTATTTTGACGAAGTCTAGTATACCCATTGACCATACTATGAGTCCCAGGTAAGAACATAGGATAGTTTACTCACTGGGCTATGAGAGCAAAGGAAGAAAAAAGTGCTCTTGTATACTTCGCACACACCCGGGGACTATAATTATACTCCCACGTAACTGATATGGTATAAATTAAACCGAATAAAGACATTGAACTCCCCTGAAACGGCTGGAAATAGAATTTTTTGTAGGTATTCAAAAGAATTCCATAATGTTTAAAATTCACAAACGCACACCGGCAGGACAACGTCTATCGGGTCCGCTAGTAAATTATGATTTGCGTATCGTGAAATTCAATATTCTTGAATGTAGTGTACATAAAACAGGTCGGAGACAGTTGTGCATTTGGATGTGGACATGCGGTATTAGTAAATCTTCGTTAATCTCGACGACACACGGCGCCGAAGGCGACACACCAAATTGGAATATATCGCTTCGAATATAAACTAATACAGTTCTGTGATCTTTCATTTTGAAAATATTTCAAATGTCGAAAGGAGTTTTTAATATGGATAAATGTAAAGTATTTTTTAAACCTTTGAAATTACGAATTACTTTTCCAATTTTTGGGTTCCGTACCCAATAGGTAAAAACGGGACGCTATTGCTAAGACTTTAATGTCTGTACGTTTGTCTGTCTGTCTGTATGTCTGTCCGTCTGTCTGTCTCCAGGCTGTATCATAAGACTATTCTTATAATTATAATTTCAAGTCTCTATTATAATACTATTAATATAATAGAGACTTGAAATTTTCACAAATCATTACCGCTATAACAAAAATACTAAAAACAAAATTTTTGTATAAGGGAGACAACCGTATTTTTTTCCTAATTCGTGCTTGATATCAATATTAACAACAGATAGGCGCTTGAAATTTTCTCAAAATTCCTAGCTCTATTTATAAATTGCTTATCAGAAATAAAGTTCAAACAAAATTAGTAGTTAAGGTGGGTTCTCAAAAAAAAAACACAATTTTTACCCATGTTTGCTCTAAAATGGTAGGGAACCCTTCGTGCGCAACCCCAACTCACACTAGGCCAATATTTAGTATGGAATTTTGTAACCTTTTTTTAAGTTCATATTTATGAACTTAGAAAATCATATGATTTCAAAATCTAGACACGTGTCAGTCCAGTCAGCGTGTCAAGCACAGTTCAAGTATAAATATTTCGCTATTTCTTTCGTCGCGAGTCGGTCTGTGATTAACATTTCTTTTCTCTGTCGGTAATAATGAAACGTCTCAACACTATTTAGTGGCGCGCTAATTGAGGAAAGGACAAAATCTCCGACAAATTAAACGGAATCATTGAGCTGTCGCCACAAAAGGTCCGTACTTGGAGACTGTATATATGTATATACTATGTACAATGTAGCAAAATGTTTTTATGGGCAACTCACGCCTAAATAGCTAAATAGATTATATGATAGATATGCTGATATGGCTGGCTTTGTCTATAGGAAGGAACTATTCATTTCGTTTAAATGCTCCCGTGTCATAAATCATTTCTGCGTCGGCAAAACCGCAGTTAAATGTTACTGTCTAAATGGGTCAAAACCAAATCGGCATTAACCGTAAAACGACACACAAAGTCTACCTAGCTCGTAAAACAAAACACCCAGTGTGCACGCAGCTTAAGAGAGCTTTCTCGACTTAATGAGACAAGTCTCGTAGTTCAAAGCCGTCGACAAATACTTTAATAGTATTTTGTTAGTTTATAATGAAGTATTCGAAACTAGCTTCCGTCCTTATTTCATTGTGCACTCACTTTAACTTCACTCTATTTTCATTACGAACTCGCGGGTGAAATTTAAATATTTACCGTTTTGCTACTCTCGCGGAATTTTCTTTAAGTTTTGAATGGTTGCTTTATGATTGCGTTATAAAAGTTTCCTAAAGTTCACGTCGAGTATATCAATTAGCGAGTTTTTTCGGTCGAAGTGTATTTTTGTGTTTCGTAATAAGAAACTTAGGAACCACAATCATGCACTTCGACACAATATAACGACATATTCGATAGACAAGCGGCCAAGCAACACGATATTTCTGACGTGAAAAATTCTTTAGCAACGTGTTGCACTTTGACGATGGGTTATTATAAAATATTTAATATTATAAAATATAATAATATATACATACAAAAAATTAATGATGATCGTTAGAATATAGAACACCGACACTATGATGTGTATACTAAGAAATTTCAGTGACTCCCTCTCGTTTGAGCACGCTGCGCAAATTCATGCCTTGTTCTGCTGCTTTCAGTTTCACGTGTTTTTAGGACTCCATTGCGTTTAGGGGGCGTCCGACGCGGACGCTCGCAAGGCGTGCCTGTTATATTTTTATATAAAGCAAGGCGAATCACCGCCCGCACCGGGCAGGTGTGTCTATCGCCCGCTCAACGCATCAAAAGTTCCTTAGAACGAATTCAATTGTTTTGATATCAAATTTTTACTACAATAAACAGAAACATTTCTCTTGTACTCACAACGTAACAAAATGCTCTTCATATTAAATTGGATAGAGCGGGGGATGCAGTAATATCTTTTACGATCCGGGTAGCATTATTTGGTGTATTATTCAAAACTCTTTAAGCTTCAGAACGAATAGTAAATTTATTACAGAATGTACGACAAAGGAATCTAAAGAAATTGAATTATTTTATATTTTCATTATCATAATTTCTTAGCTAATATGCTCGACTGACTTTGACGGTTAACGAATATCATGAGAGATACGACTTGGAGTTTCTAATTTTATTTGTCATGGTAATAATGATATTATATTGCAGATGAAAGTATGATTCGTTGTGACATATTTATCCAATGACTACAACCAGTCCTGGATTTCTACTAGAACAACGTTAGCTGGACACTGGAACGTATTGGAATGCAATTAAATGCATTTCCGTGCTCGCTTATATGACCGAGGTTACACGCTCAATCTGGCATCAGTTCAGTCAGCTTAGAAATTATATGGTGCGACTTAACTTGAGACCAGCCGTTTACAAGTAAAAGACAAAAACTCAAAAAAATCCACCTTAAATTTTTTATGCTATCGCTACTCGACGCACGAAACGACAGCGGGGTGCTGCCCTGGGAAGCGGGAGAGTTGATGACATAACTGACATCTCGAGCCAGATGTCTAGTTAAGACACAAGAATTTTTTTTATTTTATTTATTTATTTACCATTTATTTCAGGCAACAAGGCCCATAGTATAAATACCTTATAAACTAACATACATATGAAAATAATATACTTAAAACTACACTTAGAACGACCTAGTCACATCATTAAAATCTGAAAAATTTTTAACTTTATACAATAGCTATCATAATATAATAAACTTATTTAAAAAAAATAACTCGAAATATTAAAAAATATATAACACCTATAAGTACTAGCTTTGGCCCGTGACTTCGTCCGCGGACAGGAGGATTTTGACGAAACTTTCTGTCGGCATGCAAGAGGATATGACAATTGTTTAGATTTACAAACCATGAGGGGCAGATCAACATCTATCGGGTTCGCTAGTTTTATTCTATTATATATTGTATAATATAATAGCACAGGAGTCCCATTTTATTTACTATATAAAAATAAGTCGGGTCTTCCTTCTTGACGAACTTCCTCCTGAACGCACAAACCGATTTCCAAAAATTACCACACGGACTGAGTCGCGGGCAAAAGCATGTACTTTATTATATACTTTATAAATTTCGAAAACATTATATCACTATCAATAAATATAATATTGTTTAATAACGTATACCCGCGGCTTTCCCCTTACAAATGAATGGGAAAACTTATGGGTATTTAATCGAAATTAAATATACCTATACTCTAATAAAAGGCCAGCTAATATCTTGTGTTAGTACATCAAATTTCAGTTTCAGTTTAGTTGTTTCAATGCGATTGAAGCAAACATCCAATCTATTAAAAAATTTATATCATAATAGCAAAAACGGTCTACGCTAAACGCTATAAACAAGTTACAACTTATAGGTTATTCGGCAATAGAGCTTCTTAATGTATACCATAGGGGAAATCGAAAGTGAGACGGTTGACGAATCTACGTCACTTGGTCGGAATATGTCAGTTCCATGTCGAGTTCAAGTTCAAGTCGTCTGTCGGCTGGGTAAGACATAACGTGATCAAATTACTTTGATCCGCAAACTGGTTCTGATTCAGCACTCCTGATTATACATACAACGATATACTTGGTATATTATATTGTCCGGTGCAGATACAATGCTTAGGAAAAAGTTTGATACAAACTCTTAGTCCCTCTTTTGTCCAATTAGAAAGGTGAGGTAATATTTTTTATAAACCAGATGCAAAATTGGAAGTAAACCAAAATATCTTCGAAAACCTCATTCAAATCGAATTATAATGAAGAAGTTTAATACAAATTCTTGCGACCTCTTTTGTCCACTTAGAGGGGCGGGGATAAAAATTTTTATACACCAGATGTTTTTATTATTAAGTTGGAAGAAGACAAATACAACTGTGAAAACCGCATTCAAATCGAATCACTAGTTTTCGCGTGATGCTGGAACAAACATACAGACAGACCGACAGAAAGGCAGACAGACAGACAAAAAACTAACTACATTTTTGGCTTCTATATCGACGTAAAAAGACCCCCCTAAAGACGTAAAAAGAGCTTTGTTTTTTGAATCAAT
>JAOTAV010014880.1:0-25363 GCA_026546445.1 Cyclargus thomasi
TGGATGTGTATTAAATATGTGTATCATATAATAAAAATCTTAAATATGTGTATAATATAAAAGTATTAAATATATTTACGTTGTCTGGTACAACAAGTCCCTCGGGTACTTAGCACGGGGCCAGACTAACGTGGTGTGAAGCGTCCATAGATATTATTAAAAGGTTCAAGGTAAAAGCCTCTTTACACTTAGCATTTGGTGCGGAGTGAAGTGAATTTGCGAATTACATTGACCTTAGTTTCAGGCAAACTGCTGGCAATGTCAACCGCTAAGTGTGAGTGCAGAGGCCTTACCTTACCTTAGAGTACTTTTCGAAAATTTGTTGCACGACATTATGTTTGTCTGTTTTTATAAAAATCCGGGTCCCAAAGCAGCTAATGGTCATAATATGTTTATGTGTATTTAGAATAACAGAATGAAGTAAGCTAACTAATACTTTCTGGACTGATGTAAGACCTATATGTAACATACTTTAGAGAAGTACGTATATTACTGTCACGCAATTCAGATGTAGGAAATCCAAAAATGCGAATTGAGATAGAATTTGAAAGCAACATTATCTCGTTATCTCTTTTATATTTTGTTCAGTTGAAAGCTAATTATAATGAGCTTCCTGGTTCGTTGTTTCCCGGAAGTCCTTATTATTTCATTGTATGAACATATTTTTGAGCTCTTGTTTGAAAATTTGCCAATTTCCCCTTTAATTTTGTGTTGTGTATTTATTGTAAATACACGTTTTTGTATTATAGACACACAACCTAATTATAGCCAAAAGGTTTTGCTATTGTGGAATTAGGATATTCACAAATGATTTACCCCACGGAAATACTGGTTGGAATAAAATATCATTTAATCTAAATTAGTTAATATGTTAACTTTCATGAACACCTTACTTGTTTCGACGTGATTGGCGGACAAACCTTAAAAAAAAAATAGAGAAGAGTACTGAAAATGTATTCGATAGCGTTTTTTACGCATGTGCTATGTAATTAAATACTGCACAAACAACAATTTTTTTGATGTTGTCATAACAGCACATGCGCATAAGAGATTTTGCGTGCGCATACATGCAAAAACGCTACCGAACACGGCCAGTGCTAAGCTGAAAATAAACTGTCAGACGCGACTAACGGACGTGACTTACTGTCACGATCTAGGTAATACTTATACATTAAAGTGTATAAACTATGACGCCGTTTGTCTACTACCATCAACCGAGAACGAGATTGCCGAATAAAATGCTACTTTATGACATAGACTTCAGGTTTCATTTTACTTTACACCTTTAATGACGGCGACGCATTGACGATAGAGCAATATCGTTAAAAAATGAAACTTGTAGCCAAGATCATAAAGTTGCATTTTATCTCGTTCTTGGTTGACGGTTTTGGTGGACAAACGGCGTTAGACGTCAGTTACGGACGTATTTGCAGGGGCTATCAGCCGTGTCTGTAAGTCAAGTCCGATCAGTTTGTTTTCGGCTTAAAACAAACATGCTAAATAAAAACAAAGAATGGTTATTATATAAAATAAATAATATTAATCTAATTTTTAGGCAAAAAGCAACAAAATTTTAGTCGGTTTTTAAACGCATAGGGCCAGTTTCAACACTTACTATTAAGCGAATAGGCTATCCACTACCTATTTGACCATACTTCATCTGTCAAATACGTACTTATCAGATGCTGTGGTGCAATAGCTCTCAAGCATTTTTAAGCTGATCAAGACCGTACTATTCCCTCCGTGTTGGTGAACGAAACAAAAAGAGCCTGCAAAAGAATGATAGTTAACGTGGCCCATTTCGGTTCAGTAGTTATGGCAAACCAATTAAAAGGTACCATCCTTATTGGAGATATCAATCAACTTCCGCTCATAGAGCCGGAAAACCTTTTTGAACTGAAGTACGCGCGTTCAAACTTGGTCACCAACATCATTCAGGATTGTCTTGCACACACAGAAGTCCCATGGATGTGGCTTATGCACTAAGTATTGTCTATAGTAACATCTATTCATCGAAGGAAATTGTACAATCCCTGAGGCTAATGAAATACACAGGACTGAGAATACCTAAAACTGAACTTAAAACTGAAATACCCTGTACCTAGTACATACACAGAAAGAGACAGTAGTCTTAGCCAACATTGGCTATGAATCGGGAACAGGCTCTGGCGTCCTTGCAATTTACGAGGCTCACTGATTAACGAGTCCTTCGGTGAGCATCATACAGACCAAGTCCCGAAAGCTGGCAATCCATGACAGTGTGCCTCATGCAGTTGTAGCCATATAAAGTCATACCAACAGCTGTGTCTATTACACTGATACTGATGGTGACGCTGTAGACAGTTATATTAAAATGTCCATAGAGGCGTCAACCGATCATATAAAAGAACGAAACATTAAAATGGCTACCATAGATAGAAACTTTCATGTCCATGGTTAAATAACGAGTTCGTAGTCTCCAGTGGTCGACATAAAAAAAACAATATGTAATAGTACAAGTATATTAACAGTAACATAGAATATTATATATTTAATAAATAATATTTAACATTATTTTCTCGTTTATTAGTATATATGTTATATATACTAATAAATTATATATACATAAAAGTCCGAAAGCGTGATGGGCTGACATTAACAATAATGTTATATAACGCGAATAAGAAGTTTGGATGACAAGACCAAATATAGAAATAACAAACAAAGGATATTATGGGCGAATAGCCTATAGACGACCTTATTTTTAACAAAAAAAAAATCGACCAAGATTTTGTAGAGACCGGCATGTTCCAGTATAATCGAACGATAAATGGGAACTTTTCACTTGACTGTACCGGAATATTTCGGAAGTCATGTTCGAATTTCAAACGGGTATGCTGCGAAGTTATTGCATAAATCTGCAGCAAATGCCACGCGGGCTGTTTGTGAATGTACTTTATGCGTTATTCACAGCACTATTAGCGCGACTGTACCCGGGAAGGGGTCGCCCGTTGCGGTAGCGTGTATTAAGCCATTATTCCCCTTTAGCGATACGCTTTCGGTATAAACGAGAAGTAATTGCAATTACAAAGTAATTAGCAGTTGCAAGACTGTTACAATTTCCTTGGAAATGTTTGGATTTTCGTATGTTACGTAAATTATATATATGGCGTAAGATCTACAGAAAGGAGGTAATTTCCACCTATTTTCCACGTTATTAAGAATAACTAAAGTAATTGGTCTATGATAATACCATAGAGGAATTACACCTAAATAAAGTCTATGATAATACTTAATTACTAGTTGAGGCCCGCAACTTCGTTGCACGAAAATTTGTATATCACGGGAACCGCACATTTTTCCGGGATAAAAAGTATCCTGTATGTTGCCTAGACTTAATAGCTATTAAATGAAAAAATATTTATTCGAATACATTCAGTAGTTCCGGATATTAGTTCATACAAATAGACAAACAGTTAAACAGACAAACAGACAACTATTTTGTCGATTTATGATCCATTACTGTTCCTAAGTTTCTACATTCAATATTTTGTAAAATACTATTTATTGTACAGTTTATTTGTACAGACATTGTACAGACACGTCAATTTTACTGTTTTATTATGTGTATAGATTGATATTATAATGTATTTCTGAACACGTGCAAATGGTATATTGTTATATTCCCAGAAATTGTAAATGTTATTAGACTGTTTTCTTTGATAAAATAAAATGATGAAAATATATTTTGTTCATAAATATTGTTGCTTATGTATAATGGGGGAAATTGAATGAGGCTCTCATTCAATTTCCCCAAAGTTTACGGACCTACGACATTTGGTCGGAGTATGACATAGACCTAATACTAAGATCCACGATCTGTATCCGTTTCAACTTCTCCGATTGTACATCAGCTGAGAATTTCAAATATTGTTAGAAAAAGGACTGTATTAAAGATTTTATTGCAAGTAAATATACAGTTGTCCTAGTGGCTAGTTTTAATGTTTTGTAAACAAACCATAAATCTACTAATACAAGTGAAATGCAACACACATTGTTAATGGGTTTTTCTATCAATCACGACGAATGACTTTGATAAAATTCGGTATACAGATAGGCTTATATAGTTTACTCAGATAACAGGCTACTTAGGGACTTGGGGATCATCCACAAAGTACGTCACATAAATTTCGTGATCCATAGAACTCCCCCTTGTCAGTTGTCACACGAAACCCCTCCCTTGTGATGTCACAAAATGGCAATCGTGGGTAGATGTCCTGATTCCACGCAGGCAATAATAAAAATATAACATAATAATAATATCTACGCTTCACACCACGTCAGTCTGGTCCCGTGGTAAGTACCCGGGGGACTTGTGTTACGGGTACCAAACAACGGAAATACATTTGATACTTTTATACTATACACATATTTAAAACACATCCAAGACCGAGAAGTATTAAAAAACTTTTGCTCCGTCGCAGGTATTCGAACCCGCGAACCCCGGCTTAAGCTAGGCTAGGCTAGTCGAATGCTACTGTGAAATAGCTAGAAAATACTAAAGTAATCCAGGCTCAACATGAGGTCACTAGATCTATTTTACGACGCTCCGAACACGCGTGTTTAATGAAATTTTTTACGGCGCCATCGAGACTAAGAACTACCGAGCGTTGTTTTAATAAAATATGAAAATATATCGTCATAAAATTGCGGAGCCGAAACATAATGTGATTTACGATCCGTTAAATATAAGTACTAGGCGCGAGTGCGACGTTTAATCACAAGTGTTCAAAAAATTTTGGTTGCCCGTCGGATACTTTTAAATTTTTTTTAAAGTATGCAGGAGACTGCAAACTATCAAAAAGATCACCTGATGAAAAGCAATTTCTATATTATAATGGATTAAATTATGTCATCTATAAGAACATGTTAATAACTGTTTTTGTTTTTAGGAGGATTGTGTACCAAACGGTTTCCATACAACGGGCCATAACATTTTCCACCCTCTAAAACTTCACCTAGAATTATGCTTTTGAAATGCCTCATAGCTAGGCCTTTATGTTTTTGTTTTTTTAAATAGTTATCACAGATTATGAAAAAATTAGTGATGTCATACAAAGCAAAAATGTTTCAATATTTTCAAATCCAAAAAAAATATTAAAAAAACAAAAACATATAGGCCTAGTTCTAAGGCATTTCTGTGGAAATTGTCTAGAAATAATCTGTGTCCTTAGAACTACGCTTCTATATTTTATACATACTACAAACTCTTTACTCTAGGTGAGGGTTTAGAGGGTGGAAAACGTTATGGCTCGTTGTATGAAAACCGTTTGGTACACAATCCTCTTAAGCTCATTGCCTGATGCCTTAATATTTGCTACGATACAAGAAATTCTATGCCACACATGCGTAGCATAGAATTTTTGCAATTATAAATGAAGAAGTATACCCTACGTATATAGTGTAGCTTCGTTGGAAAGGGACCTGTAGTGCTGCTCGTACTAAACAGTAATATGGTGTTAAATAGCTAATTGTGACTGGCTGCGACATTACAGCCCCAACCGTAACTAACGTTAGAGGTTGAAGTGGTCAATAAAATGGTTACAAACACATTTATCATGCGAGATTGTCACACGCATATCACTTTATGCAATTTCTGTGTTGATGTTAATGTATTTGATGTTCATTCACAAGCACAAAATTAATTCTATTTGGCCCTGTTCACACTTTAGCCGTATGGATTCTCGCAGATCTGTAATTAAATGGAATCTTTTGAGTTTCAGGACTGCCCACGAAAACTATAATAAATGCAAGAGAATCTCATGCGATAAATAAAAGTACGTAAAAAAAACGTTAAGGACGGTATCCACACATAATAATTAAACAAGTTTATCGCTAAAAATCATAAAAAATGAATTGAATTCCTAAAAGCGCGGCCAAAGCAAGAAAATTCTATCCTATATGTTATGATACTCTACACATCTAAGCCGCTGACACCGCTGACTTCGATCACATATTATAAAGATTCACAGTTGCCGTCTATAAAGTGGCACCGGCAAAACCCCGCTTATCGAACGCATTTCTGCTCCTAGTCGCTCTGAGGCCGCTATTTTAACTTTTGTACGATTGTGAGCTTTAACTCATTAAGTTAAGTTTTAGAACTTATTGCATAGAGAGAAGCATTGCAAGAAACTTATTGCATGTCGGAAAAGTTAAAACTATATCGGCGCCATGTTGGCGGGTCGACATCATCAACTTGATTGGTTGCACGTCACCAACATGCTTCCCTCTATACAGGCCGCCAGCTTGTGCCGCCGACATGTGTCAGCGACACGCACTGGTGTGTGTCGCCAACATGCTTCTGACACGTGTCGGCGGATGTATCAACTTATGTAGAGCGCTTAAGACAGAACCTAAACCACAATATAGCTAAAAAATCAATCAGTAGTTATTATCCATCAAAAAGTATCGAACATTACTCTCGTCCTTTTCACAAACCGACCGATATAGCTTTAGAACAAAAGCAGTAACCACGTAGACTTAGGAGCAGAATTTATTATGTATCGTAATTCTCTCTGTACAGGGTACAGACAAGCCATTAATTTTGAAAGCCTTCTCTGGCCCAGGGGTAAATCCATCAATGACAACGGGCAACTTCTGATGTTGCTCAACATTGTTAACATTATTAATCAACTTGCAAAAGAATTTTATAATTAATTTTAAAATTTACGCCAATTGAAAGGAAAAAGATGCATACTTTGATCTCTGATCCGAAGATGAAATGAAGTTGAAAACATTCTTGTTTTATTTCATTTTCCAATCTGAAGGAGACGTTAATGTTAAAGCATTTATTTTGTTATCGGCGATGATCGTTGACCGATAATCGGCACGATCATCATGCGCTTGCATGTACAATCAGGGAAGCTAAAACAGAGCCAGATTGTGGACCTAATGTCTGGTTTACACGCATTAAGTAGATAAGTAGTTAACTAAATTTGAACTTAATTTTAATTTATTTAACTTACCATTTGTTACTAAATTTTGTGTTTACATGAAGATAAATTGTTTAAAATTTAGTTAACTACTTATCTACTTAATACGTGTAAACTAGACATAATATTATACAATGTATAATGGTACAATGGGGGAAATTAAAAGAGACCCAGTTGACAGACCTACGTCATTTGGTGGCAATATGTCTATTCAATGTAAGTCGTGAACTGTCGGCTGGATTTGAGATAAAACGAACAAATTACTTAGATCCCCGATCTGTACCTGTTTCAACTTCCCTGATTGTACAACCAGGGAAGATGAAACAGATACAGATCGCGGATCTAAATCATTTGGTCTGGTTATGTTAAACTAAGCCGACAGATTACGACTAACATGGATTATTCCGATCAAATAACGTAGGTCCGTCGACTCTTTCAATTTCCCCCATTATGCAAAGCACTATTGCCTTTTCCCACGAGTTTGGCGGTATGGTTCATTAACCCCCTATCAAATACTGACAAATCGCAATTGTCAACAACAAAATGACATCACAACACTTTGTTTACAATCGCGTTTTGTATGGAAGTGACAAATATTTTGACAGACGGTTACTGAGCCATACCGCCAATCTTGAGTCAATGCATAATACTTACATAGGCTTACACGCAACACTTTGTCAACGAGTTGAAGTAGAAATTATAAATAATAATAAGTTCAACGACAGTAGATGTTAGTGCCTTAAAGTCAAAAATTGGCACCGTAGAATAGTTGATAGTAATAAATATAATTAACACTAAAACAATTTTGATCATACAAAGAGCATAGTTTCAATGTTATGAACCCTCCTACATAGCTCCTGAATAGTTTACCGACATTCAATTACAGATGGGAGACGAAAACTTTACAACTTTAATTATAATTATCACTGGAACTGATGGTAAATGCATGAAATACTAGCGGTATGAAACTATTTATTAATAAAAATTAATTAATTAGGGTATAAACATTTTTCTCACGACGAGGATCACCGGAGACTTTTGAGTTTTTATTTATAATAGTGTGCTTAACCCCTCTACCAATTTTCAGCTCTAAGCGAATTATACCTAGGTCAAAAATTTAATTTTCTAAAGTACTAATATTTTTCAATAGTCACATAATTGTCACTTTCTGTAGGCAATTTTTAAGACGAATATCTAATCACCAATTTATAACAAACCGATGATAAATGAAAAATGAGACGCCAATACCGAAGACGGGTAACGAGGATCCTTAGTCAACTTGCATTCACTAAATTTGAAAGAGCGTCATATTATCTACCGTTTAAAATGATGGTGGGAAACGGTTTTTGAGACAGGTAAATTATTTAACGGTTAAATTAAAGACTATATATTTTGTAATTGTGCTGTTTATGTAGTGATTTCAGGGCAGCGTTGAGGGTTTTGGGGATGACGCCAGTTGAAGAGATGATAATAGGAATGATTTTGACAGTAACCTGGCACCACATTTGTTTTATTTCATCTGCGAGAGATATGTATTTTTGAATCTTTTCATTGTGTTTTGGTTGCAGTTGTTGATGGTCGGGTTAGGGTTATTATTATAAGCCTAATCAAAAGTTCGTAAGTCGAAGCAAAAATGGGCAAAGGTAAGAAAGATTCTACTCTAAAAGCGAGCGATCCATATCTTGCGCCATTGTAACTAGCTCAAGACTTCACGACTCCCCAAGCCAAATCCATGACGTTCACGAACACAGCTTACGGACGAACAAGCTGTATGACACTTGGCTGGGCGCGATGGATGGCAGATAGGGCTGATGGAATTTGGCGCAGGTGTTATCATGTCAAGTAGAACCATATTCTAGAATTTTAGAATTTTGATCCGACAGTGTGCCAAAAAGATCGATGGATCGCTTGAGAATGCCGGCCATCAGGGCTTTCTCTGCTTTAAGCGGGCGTCCACGCAGCTTCCCTTGGCGATTAGCCCAGATCTTAACGTTTTCGCTTCTTTGTAGAAACGCCAAACAAAATGTAAGGCGTAACGAACGCTTATGTCATTTTCATACATTTTGTTTGACGATTCTACAACTGGTGCAACCTCCAGTTTTTTTTTTACTGTCTAAATAATCGAATGTACGTTGTCTAGATACCGTAGGTCGTGTGATGTCGAGTCACGCTTCCCAACGATGATTGACGAGCGGTAAGATATATCAGCTGAGTGTATTACAAAATCCGTCACGTAACACGACTCATGAGCCTTATCAGACAAACGATTGCCTTGAGGTTAATGACTTTTTAATTATTTGCTAAAATGTTGCCCGTCTTAACAAGAGTTCTTTCCGCCGTTGACGTCAGTTCTGCACGTCTTAGAGCCTATCCACACTTAGCGGATTCGGCACGGTGTTGGCGCATGATATTGACTATAGTTTGCCTAAAACTATTGTCAATGTTATGCGCTAACTCACTTCACTCTGTACTAAATAAGTAATTAATTATATACTATATGTTAAGGTTTTTTGCTACTATTTTGTCTTTTAAACTCTGCCCATGCTTGTTGTTGCTTTTAATTTTATTTATTTGAAATTGCCAACAAAGCCGCAAATGAAAACTACATTCCCAGAAGTATGCTGTATGGGCGAGCCACTAAAAATTAATTTGATTAAAATTCGAACCCGCATATCACCTGTAATATTGTTGGGAATCATAACACATATTTTTCATGAATGGCGGCTACGAACCTAAATATTAATACTCTTTGACTTCGATGTCTCGGAGCCTGCGTGACGTTTACGTCAGTAATTGACATAATCAGTGGAAAATCAGATATACCCGGGACATACAAATACCGGGGATAATCAAAAATACCCAGGATATACAAATACCCAGGATACACGAAACTAGATTTTCAAGCCAGGACGTGAACTGTCTTAGGTAGATGATACTGGAATGTTAACGAATTTACTTACACTACTGGTTTAGAAATGAAGCTAGTTTTATCTACACGAAGCCAGTACTATCTTGATAGCCCACTGAAACTAGCTTGCTGTCTTAGTCTTGTGTATCCCGGGCTTACGCAATTAACAATTAATCCGTACTTACACAAGTATATGTACAGGTTAATTATTATATTCATAACACGGTCTTACCTATTATCTATCCTTCGGCTGGACCGATTTCGATAAAATTAGGCATGGAGCTAGCTAGCTAGGGCGCGGGTAGCACCGCAAGGCACGACTAGTTTTCCATAAAAATTAAACGAAAACTTTGAAAGTTATCAAGAAACAGGAGCTTTGATTTATTAAAAATTCAATTTTAATGTACGGCTCTAAAACATTTTCTATTGACGAATGATTTTCACCGAGCGCCGCGGAAGCCTTGAATTAATTAAGCCGGTTTTCGTTTTTAAAGCTTTGAGGGATAAAGTTTTTTATGAGAATATTTTGATAGGATTAATACTCTGTTAAGTTTTTCGAGGTTTGTGATTTACAGTACAGGTGAACTAGTCATTTAACTATCTACTAGACATTTTAAATAAAATATGATAATACTGATTTTTTCCCGATTCGGAAATCGCTTACTCTCCATCTTTCCTTTCCATCCTTTCCTTTCATCCTTGGTTCCTTCGTTGAGATATGAACGAGGAACAAAACAAATATAAAGCACACTTTCTTATTTGTAATATTAAGTATATTAGAATCCTGTAACGATTTGTAATGTGTTCTTCCAGGTTCAGAAGACGTCCCAGCTATGTCGTGTTAACCATAATCAATGCAACAATTCAAGCAGGTGCTTTCGACCTATACTTAAAAATATCCACAAGTTTAATAGAAAAATTTGATTAAAATAATATAAATTTCTGTTAGACTTTCAACTTTATAATTGAATGTAACTCAAAATATTAATGCCCAAATAATCAAAGAATTCTCGTTTGCGTCATCACTATTTTGTACAGAAACATAAATAATTTAGCCAGTCTCTATAATTTGGCCATCTAATTTGGTTACAGAGGTTTTGCGGCGAAGTTGGTGCATGTCCAAACATCGGGTGTACCACAAGGCGCACTCGAGCTTTTGTTTCGTAATTTATTCAAATCAGCTTACTAAGCGGTTCCGACCTCATGAATATGAGAATTAAGTTCCGTTTGCAATTAGACTATCAATATTATTCAGGACTCCCGCCCTGATGCACGATTTCACGAAATCATCAAGAAAGGTTCGGCGAGCTAAGCTAAAAATACCAATTTTACGAAAATGGCTGAGTCCAAATTGCCCAACTTGCAGTTGGCGTGCGCAAGCGCAGGAAGTGCCACAAATTTATCAATCTATTAAGGAAGGTATTAAGGAAGGAAATAACAATAAAAATTTTGTTATATTAGACGCACTCTTAAAAATTTAATTTATTTTATTTTTAAGTGTTATAGCGGCAACTGAATTACATATTTTATGAAAGTTTCAACTTTCTATTAATGTTATTGAGCTTCAGCCTGAGACAGACAGACAGACAGACAGACGGTCAGACGGACTGATGGACAGACAGGTCCCTTTTTGACGTCCAAGTTTTTTACATGGATTTTTCTGGATGGTTTAAAAGTCCCATTAGTCACAAACCGACCTAAAACCCTAGTAACGCCTGTAGACGCTTCTAGTTCTTAATTATTTTAAGTGTTTAATCAATTTAATAACAATTAACGATGGTAACTTTGTTGTACTTTAATAGAATAAAGCCCGAAGCAGTTTGAAATAACAAAATTGCCAACGACAATTAATAACAATGACACTCGTCCCTGAGAAAGTTGTTAAAGTATGTGCAAGACAAGTTAAGAGTTCGTAGCAGTAAGTTTATAGAGCCGCATATGTTGCAGCATACAAAATATTGCATTACAACTTTTTGCCGCAGCGTCGCTGACATAGTATTAAACATATTGCTTACGGGGGGAAATGATGTGTATTATTCCCAAAGTCAACTCTTCAGTCAAAATCCGTTCACTACTTTCAGTGCCATTTGTTAACGAACATACAAACAAATGTACTTTTTTATGTGAGAAGTAAGTTTGTTGATTCTGTCATTAGTGTGATAAGGGCAAAAAGGTATTTCTTATGACTCCGTGTTTCACAATCTATACATATAATAAAACAGTGAAATTGGAGTGTCTGTACATTTAGATAAATTTTTAAAATAATCAATGTCTCCTACATTTACATCCTACGTCTAAGGAACAATAATAGAACGCGTATCCACAAAAAAAGTTGTCTGTTTGTCTGTTTCTACGTCAGTTCCTTATCTCGGGAACTACTGGACGGATTTTGTTTAATATATAGCTATTATGTCTGGGCAACATATATGTTGCCCAGACATAATAGCTAGTATAATCGATTGATTATTATTACTCGCCATTCGATAATCATCATACGTTTGATTTTCATTCTCTTTCATCATTTCCCTACCTTCCAAGCTAAGTAATTAAGTTTAATTTAACTTTTGTTTTATCATAGTAAGCTATACAGTAGGGGAGCTCAAGAGGGGAATTTTCGATTTACTCGAGCGCGTCAGATTAAGCTAGTGTAGGTCTCTGATTATCTACTCAGAACTACCATCGGATCGGACCCATCGCTGCTGGCATTGTTGCATGCAATGTTAAAAGGCGAACAGGAGTGGAAAGCGGTAGAGGACTTCGCTTACAACGTGAGCCTGCTGACACGCAAGGCACACGCACGCTGAGCCGCGGAAAGAACGCTCGCGCGTTCTCCCACTCTTGCGTTGTGGTCAGTGGAAGAGTTTAGTGAGTGGAAGGTTTTAGTGGGTGGGGCTGCGGACAATCACAATCTCTACGGCCGCAGCGAGTCCCATATACCCGTGGGGGAGTCCCTAATTCCCCCGGGATATATAACGGTATTTTTCGTCCTAAACAAAAAGGTCTCTGATTATCTATACATATAATAAAACAGTAAAATTGGAGTATCTGTACATTTAATATTTTTACAAAATAATCAATGTGGGGATGCTAAGGAACAGTAATAGAACACATATCGACAAAAATAGTTGTCTGTTTCTACGCGCCAATCTCAGAAACTACTGGACGGATTTGAATACATCTTTTTTTGTTTAATAGCTATTAAGTCTGGAAATGGCATGAGGAATGGGAAACATATGGCATACTTTAATCCCGGTATATATAAAATGTACGGTTCCCGCGTGACAAACAAATTTTGTAATAAAACTCGGATTTCTTAGAATAACAAAGCCTCATATTTTTGTAACTAAGCTTCCCAGATATTTTATGTTATTTTCAGCAAAATACTTTAGGCTTTGCTGTCTAAAATCGTGTAATAAATATACCAATAAAAAAATAAAATATTTTTTTATTTTATTAACCTTAAAATCGCTATAGCTTCTTATCCCACCGCTGAAAAAAAAGGTTCTTATTATTTTCTTTTCAATTTTACCTAATCTACAAGACGTAATTGGTTTCCGCAACGCTAGAGTTACTCAAAAAATAGCACTCTCATCTCCCCGGCTGCTAAGCTTCAAATCCAACAAAGAGCCATAGATACAAAAACAAATTGCAAAATCGTGAAATATTCATTGTTTAAAATATCAAAGCAGTTCGAAAATGTTATCACAAAAGCCAAGGGAAAATCTTTACTGTCTTTGTAAAGTTTTATTCGCATTGTTTCATGTTTCTATACAGTTTTAAATATTGACCATCGTAGCATGACCAGCGTAGCGAAAGATTAGTATGCTACGCGGGTTCCGATTAAAGTGGTTTATTAAAAATCAAGTTACATACATTATATAAGCGAGATGTGGTGGTAAATATGAAAATGATAAGTTATTCAAAGATGTAATATTATAATGGACAATGGTTTTTATAGTTTTTACGTAATTCATTTAACCAGCATAGACCGCCAACATTATCTATACTTCATCTGTGAGATATGTCGTGGATTGCCTATTCGACATTAATGTTAGAATGTGTAAAAATATATTTTGTACTAACAGCGAAGTTGATACAGTTCCAGATTGCGGATTTGACAGATCACGGCTTACATAATTTTGATTTTACAGGAATTGACATATACCAACAAAATGTCGTAGGTCTATCAACTCTTTTAATTTCCTCGTTGGAAGACATCATACCTTTTATTTGGAGTTTTTGGAGGGACGTGAAAAAGTGATGTTGTGTTTGTATTTCTTCGCTAAAATTGTGTTGTTTTGGGTTTTAATGCGTTATAGTAGTAGAACATCAACCATTAAATATTCTTTATCATGCACAAGTGTAGGCAAGTGATATAACTTAAATTTTATGTATCCCTCCAAAACTTCATTCGAAATTTTAGTAAAGCGTCTACCATTTTACTAGAATGACTGACTTGACGCTTTGACCGACGTTTTACCTTGATTTTGACTAGACTTTGGACTTGACGATATTATGTAACGTTGCTAGAAATTGGAATGAGGAATTTGATTTCCCGCCTTTACTTGACACTGGTCATGGTTATATAGCCGTAGTGCCATATAAAAATAAAGATAAAAAAGATAGACATCACAGAGGTGGACTGTACTATTTATTTATTTATATGGCGCTTGGCTATAACCATGGCCAGTGTCAAGTAAAGGCAGGAATTCAATTTTCTTGTTCCAATAATTTTTAGCAACGTTACATACATTTCGTCAAGTCTAAAGTCTAGTCAAAGATAAAACGTCAATACAGTCAGAGTCAAGTCATGGACTGTACTGCCTTATTAATCGTCACCGTACAAAATTTGACTGCTTGGCCTAACTAATTGAATCCCAGTTTTGTGGTCGGTAAAACAGTCTACAGCGTCCGCCATTTTGGATCCGGCTGTCTGGATCCTGACGTAATATGTAATCCAATATGTGTAGTATAATATGACGCGTAACGCGAAGTGTCTGGAGTTTGCTCAGGGCGTGCTCCGAAATAAAATTCAGTGTTCTGGCTGACGTAATAAATTGACGCGGTGATAGTTGAGTCTCTCCGAAATATGGAATTAAATGTATTATGGTTTTGTTAGGATATCCTTACCTAAACCTCTTCACCACCTCTTCAGGCTCAAACCGCTGATCCAATTTTGGCGAAACTTGGTATAGAGATTTTTTTAATCACGGGAGGGGACATAGGAAACTTTTTATCCCGAAAAAGGTAAGGTTCGCGTGATATATCCAATTTATGGATTTTATTAATCTATTACAGATATATGTATGTATAATTCGAACTTAGATACTTTATTATAATCTGCATTACATAGACAAATAATTACTGTACTATGTTGTATTTCAAAACTCATAGTATACGAGGTATAAAATCTATGTCAAATTCAAATCTTATAAAGGAAATGTTCTATGCGTTTTAAGTTTGATTTTTTATAGAGTTACAATAGTGTGGGTTGATTGTGTAGCGTTATTATTGTCTGTGGGACAATTCCACTAGCATGATTATTTTTAATGGTTTTTCGAAAATCAAGAAACCTTTAAAGAACAAGAGAGATAACAAGAACTATCCAAACTACGATTAAACTAAATAAGTAAAATTAATTAGTCATGATTTGAGCGTTCGTAGCCTAGTGGGTAAGACCTTGAAAGGGTGCAGGTTTTCTCAAGATCAGTAGAACAAGTACATAATATGGATGCTCATTGCCGTAGGAGAGTCTTGCTTCGGCAGGAATGAGCCGGCTCGAACGGAGTGATACCACGGCCTCACGGAAAACTGGCGTGAAACGGCATTATGTACTGTTTCGTTCAGTGAGTGAGATTTACAAGTGTCCATGGACGATGGCAGTTGCTTTCTATCAGGTACCCCGTCTGCTCGCTTATAATTTCATCGTAGTGTAGTAGTTTTATCATAGTGGTACTGGTATCCAAACAAACAAATATTCAAATTGAATAAAAGTGAAAGTTTGTAATTATCACTAAAATGTATTAGTGTAATTGCTAATTCATATTCGAATATGTACATTACTAGTTGCGTTATTAATGAGGTTTTGTGGATAAATATGAATTAATTAATACTGTTATCACTAAATTACAATCTATAACATTGTTAATTACTTTATATATCCTTTAATTAATAGCGCGAGCGAGGTGTTTACCTGTATTACATTATTATTTTAATAATTTGCTCCACTTTGGTACGAAGTGATAGCTCCTAGAGAATAGACTATTTATATACCTAATATTAAAAATTATAAAGTTTGTGTCCAGAAGTAGTTGAGGTTTATCTGAGTTCTGAAAATCGTCACTATTCAGAAACAAAAAATTTATTAAATGAGTGGATTTCAACAACTAGCATTTATTCCAATTTTGGTGGTTTTGGTGGACATGATTTTTTTATATAACTTGGTGTAAGGTATACGTACGTGAGAGAGTAACTAGAATCTGGGAGGTAAAGTATTTTTTATGCCTAAGGTATCAAATATATTCAGAACATGTTACGTTTAGTATGTGACACCAAAATTAGCAAAATCTTGACGACGTAACTAAATTGTGTGTTTAAAAGTTAACTGCAGTTTTTAGTCCATTAATATTGATATATTGTAAAGTGTATCATATAAAACAACTACATAAAGATAAAAATGTAATCGAATATCAACTTTGCAGTTAATTGATATTGAGATAAATAGATCGACGACAAGCCACCAAAATTAGAAATCGCTTATATTTACATTTTTTTTTAAATCAATAGGTATTTTGAAACCATCTTCTATTTGAAAGCGACAATATTATATAGGTTTACCAGTTCTGTAGGTTAGGAGTTTGCAGATAAACTATTGCACAAATTTGGCATAAATTCAAGTAAGCACAGCGATACGATTGCGGCAACTTTGGTAGTTGCATAAAGACTTTGGAAATCTTCTCATTGGGTTGTTGTAACAAGGTACAGAACTTTGTCTTAAGAAAAAAAGCATAGTTTTTAGCCGCGTAATAAAATCTGTTTGGGAAATTCACCCAAATACTCCAAAGTTTATTTTTATTTTATTTAGTTTTTACATTGGAAGTCAGTTTAAATTTTATATATTCGCTAACAAAAATATAATATTCCAATAAAACTTGAAGGTGAATCGGAGAGCCAAGTACAAGTTAGTTTAATATTCATTTCACTTTCGAATGGCGAGTGTCGGGATTCTCCGAACTTGAAGCGTTAGCTGCGACACGAATTATTGAAAAAGTTGCTCAGTGGCTTTGAAATATTAAAACTAATTTTCACGTAAGATGGTGCTTTTAAATTTTTCTGATATAATGCTAATTTTAATTTGATACATTTACTTTCATTGTACATTTACGATGCCAGTGAAATAAATTTTAATAGATTTTATTAAATATACTTTATTCCAATTTATTTTAAAACCTTTACAAAATTATCAGAAAATAGATCCAAAAAAGTACGGCCAGTTGCGCGTATGTATGTATGTTCGTCGCATTTTTTTAATACCTGATTTTTCTGGAATCACTGAATGGATTTAGATGATCGAGGTACTAACAAATTAATTTTATAAGCCCAAGTATTCTTAGACTTAGGAAAAAAGGATAAATTAAAGGGCTCAGAATAAGGATTTCAAAATGTAATACTACTAATATTATAAACGTGAAAGTTAATACGTTTGTGAGTGAGTGAGTGAGTGTGTGTGTGTGTGTGTGTGTGTGTGTGTAGCGGCTTTAGTGATTTTGATAAAATTTGGCATGAATTTAGCTGACAATTGAATTAAGACAAAAAAAAAGAAGGGAAAAAGATAGTATATGATAAACAATAAATATAACTATATGAAATAATAGGTACTCATTTTAAGAAGTCGTGTTTTCTGTTAAATTTTTATTGTATTTATAAAAACATCATTTGTATTGCAAAGTTTCGATTATGTTGCAGTTTAGCTTTATCTTGAAACAGCTACTTCGCTGTTTATCTAAGAGTATTTTCCGAAGATTACAGCTCTGAGCGCAGTACGGAGGTACTTGACATAGTTTTACTCTGTTTGCATTAAACTTAAGTATCAATAGTCCATAGAGAATGCACGGTATTAAACTCTTTAGTCTTTTAGCTTTGTCACAGTACCGTTTGTGGTATCGAACAAATACTTGTGGATACTTTTGTTAAATCTTTGTAGTTGTAATAAAAATATACTTTAGAGATGCATCGATATACATTGATTTAAAAAAATCGTTTATTTCATATAAAGCAATCATTTTCTGCGGCTGGAGAGTAAAAAAAAAGACATATGCATATAAGGCTATATAGTCTTTGTCCACGGTTTCGCTCGCGTGGAAGTCAATAATCGAGTAAAACTACTATATTTTGGGAACATGTTTTTTACCCGATTGCGCCAGAAGATGGGTTATGTATGGGTTGAGAGGTGGCGTTAGATTCGTATTTACTGTGAGAGTGGAACTAGATATATTAAAATATTATAAAACAGAATGGCGGATTTTTGGCGTCAACTTCGAATTACGGTTTCTGCCAGTCGGTTATTCTGTTTTTTGACATTTAGCTTGTTCAAGATAAAATGTGGCCGTTACTCTCCTTACAACTAAGTCTATGCCAAAAATTAAGTCGATCGGCTGCTTCGTTAAAACGTAAAGAAAGGAAAAACAAATAAATAAATAAACAATCAAACAAACACACTTTCCCATGGCCAAATTGGGATGTAGGAAAAAGATAAACACATTTTGATTTCTTTGCAACTGAAATTCAAATAAATGAAGAAGTTACAGATTTTAAGACTAAAATAACTTCTGCGATTGCCTAAGTAAATTTTATCAACGTCTCGCTAAATTTTGCTATGAAGATAGTTTTAATTAATTCGAAGATTTTTACTATCACGCTAACTTTGTATACTTTGCTTTGGTTTTAGCTCCATTTGCAAAGTTTACCTATTTTATTAAAAGCTTTTAGAACTTACAAAGTGTTTTGACAAATGACCTCCTAAGTACCACGTCGAATAAGCCAGACTAAGAAAAATTGCAGTTCTACGAAGTCATAATTTTTATTATAAAATTTGTAAGAACCCTCTTAATTTATGTTAACATTAAAAGTCACTTCCTAAATTATTCTATGTCATATTTGACGTCCTCTTTGGCTTAGTTGGTAAGCGCTTTGGTAGCTTATGCCGGGGGTCGCGGGTTCGAATGTCGCCGACGGAGCAAGTTTTTCAATGGGTCCTGGGTCTTGGATGTGTATTAAATATGTATATCATATAATAAAAATCTTAAATATGTGTATTTTATAAAATATTAAATATATTTCCGTTATCTGGTACCCGTAACACAAGTCCCTCGGGTACTTAGCACGGGGCCAGACTGACGTGGTGTGAAGCGTCCATAGATAGAATGATATATATAAGAAAATAAGAGAGCAAACAAGCAGACGGGCCACTCGATGGAAAGCAACTTTCGTCATTCATGGACACATTTAATATCAGAAGAGTTGCAAGTGCGTTGCCGTCCTTTTATAAAGTAATAGGCTTCGGCAATATAGAAAAAGTATAGCTATGGGGAATAAGGTGCGGGGAATTGGGCCTACGGTTACCTTGACGTAACAGCGCAAACGTTGTTTTACATCAATTTTCTGTAAGACCTTGTATTTTTCCGGTCGAATTCGTACTTAAGCGTGACTTTCTTTTACGGTAATTATTCCTTACTCAATTTCTGCAAAATCCATTAGAGCGTTTTTCTTGACATTTTGTGTGAATTAACTTCTATCCCGAAAAAAATTACTGTTGGCCATAGCAGAACCATTTTGGAATAGTTAGGAAGAGGTTGATTCGAGCCGAAGGGTACAATTTTTTTATTTACTATTAAACTTAGATTTTTCATTGCTCTGTCGCGTCCATCCATTTGCCACGTGGAAACCGTACATTTAACAGAAAAAAAACCTATATCAAGACATATACTGGTTTTTAGACCTCTGAGCAAGAAGTGACAATCAAACAGATACACTCATTGAGAAACAGACACATAGACGGACTTACTTATTTCTATTATTATGTAAGCAAATTTTGCTTTTGCGTTGCAGTATTTGTTTGAAATATTTTTCTAGAAAGTTTCAGGTGATTTTTGTGTCCCAGTTCCACTATTTATGGCAATGAAGTGTTCGACAGCGAAGGGCACTTAGCCGGAGTAAACCGAGCCATTTTCAGAGAAGATTTATTTAATTTAAGTGACACTTTCATTAAGCTGTTAGCGTAAAAGTTGAAAGAACGGAACCAGCGATAGCAAAATTGTTTCAAAAAGCGAAATAAGGTTTAAGGCAGCTTTTTGTATAGATCGTTGTTGGTATTATGGTGGCACCACCACAAAGATATGCTTGAGTATTTGAATATTTATAAGGCGGAGTTTACACGCTCAATCCACTATCACGAGGTTCAGTCCATCAGTCGAGTTAAGAATGACGAAAGACTTATCGTCACTTATCGTATCAGTTAATTGACGGACTGATATTTTTTTATTATGGACTTTACAGCCACCATTCCGGCCGATGCCATTTCGACCATGAATCTAAGACCGATGTCTTAGATTCATGGACGAAATGAAAGTTAGATTGAGCGTGCAATCTCTATCTCAGGCCCTTATCGCGAATTTCACAAAATTTTTTGACCACTATGCCATGTGAGCTAGATTTTCTCTTTTTTATGGTATTTAGGGGGCAAACGAGCAAACGGGTTACCTGATGTACCTGTAAGCTCACTCACTAAACGAAACACAGCACAATGCCGTTTCAGCCCGTTTTCTGTGAGGCCGTCGTATCACTTCGGTCGAGTCGGCCCATTCGTGCCGAAGTTGGCTTTCCAACGGCAATAAGCATATTATGTACTTGAGATCGAAAAATGTATATTGGTACATATCCTCATCCGGGTTTCAACGTGAATCCTCTCGAGTGCGAACCAATGGTCTTGCCAATAGGCCATGGACGCTCTAACTAAGCGTTTTCAATCTTTAAGCATAACATATAAAATGAAACTTGGATTCTTTCAAATAGCAAAAAAAAACATTTTGTAATATAACAATTTTAATACTTGTCAAGACACTACAAGATTTGATCAAAGATTTTTCTGCAAGTTCCATTGAAACGTCCGATTGTCAGCTGATATACCTAATTCGACAAAGAAAATGGAGCCGAGAAAATGTTGCCCTAGAATTATTAATGTGTTTTCATCGTTGATTGTGTATCGATATTTTTTGTCAATAAGTATTACGCGGAAGTTTTTTTCATATAAGGAAAATACGATAAGTGTCAGAAAAGATTAATAGTGATTTGTGTCGATAAACAAGGGATTTTTCCATTTACAGGCTAAGGTGTATTATATTGTAAGTTACAAGGAGTATTATATTGTAAGTTACAAGGGGTAATATATTGTAAGTTGTAACTGGGTGAATTTCCCAAACCGCTTTTTTACGTGACCAGGCTGAAAACCATCCTTTTTTCTAAAGATATAGTTTTTATTTTTGGTTTAAAAAGTAAAGCATACTTTCTATATTATGGCCGTGTTTTCTTAGAAAAAATATATAAAAATAAAAGCGATTTCTAATTTTGGTGGCATGTCGTCAAACTATTTTTGTTAATGTCAAGATCAATTAACTGTACATAAACTTGATGTTGGATTACATTTTTATCTTTAAGTAGTCGTTCTATGTAAGTTACTCTTCACAATGTATCAATTTTACTGCATTAAGTAATGTAAAGTTTTAAAGACACAATTTAGTGACTTATATTAAATATATTTGATACCATAAAAATACATCACCTCCCCAGATTCTAGCTACACGCTAACGTACTCATAAATCACACCAATTTATTTGAAAAAAAAAACCATGTCCACCAAAACTAGAAAAAAATGCTAGCTGTTAAAATTAACTAAACTATATTGTTCACTAATGAAGAAACACCTTTTGACGTTATTTGGCATCCTAATATATTAGGAGACTTTTCTTTGTACTAGACAAGGACAAGAAGTTGTGTCGCTAGCATATTTAATGCAACCAAAAATCAAAATCATAATATTTTTATCAGTAACGATCTCTAGAGATGTCTAAAAACTTTTAGGTGCTTTCATATTCCATGTGTAACCCAATATGGCTTTTGTAGGACTTATCGATTCAAAGGTTGACTGATAAAATAATGCTTCTAAATAATATAGTGATCTTCTCCTAGCCCTCCAAGTAGATAAAAAACGAAAGCCATTCTTGGTTTGTAAGGATTCATTTCTCCGGTTAAGCCGGCACATTAGTGCCAAAGCATTGACCTCTCATGGCTAAAATCATGTTGTTTGCATCGATATAATTATAACGCAGCCGCCAGCTCGATGAGCTTTTCAGTCGCAAAGTATATGCTTTATTTCCTACAAAATTATTAATTAAGGGAAGAATCATAATGCAGTTGCATCCTGAGTCGTAGCTGCATACGTCACGCATGCATGCATACATATGCAGCTACGACTCAGGATGGAAATTCGGCAAAACTAATGCATATTTGGGCTTGTAGACCCGGCAAAACTTGTTCTTTCACATGTTAATACTGAGCGAACCGCGTCAAAGGTTATGAATGTAAAATTCCTAAACAGAATTTGAATCACTCGTGTATTTGGTTTTGAACGCCTTTTCTAAAAATAGTCTAATGGCGTATACTTACTTGAAAATATATTTTTGTATTGCTTTTATTCATTTGCGATATCTCAATATATTATAATTCTTGTGTGCATGTATTTGTCACTGAACTCCTTCTAATCATCGACTGGAACGATTTTGATGAAATGTTTTGTGTGTGTTGTAGGGGATTTGAGAATGTTTTAGATTAACTAAATAAGACCGGCAGGATGTCTGCTAGGTCAGCTAGAGGAATTATAATAATTTACGATCATCAATGGTCTAGATCATTATTTTTCTAACAACTTACAGTAACTATTTAGTAACATAGTATATTATGTTCTTTTGGAAGTCTGTCTATAATAATTAACCCAATTAAATGTTTTCCTTTGCAATATGGAATAACCTAGAACTCTACCCCCAAAGCCAGACAGAAAAATTAATATCGCAAAATAATTTTGGTAACAATTTTCGTATAATATCAGTCTTGATTGACTGACGTTTTAAAACGAAATTAATAAAATTATGACACATTAAAGCATAAAAACTTTTATTAACATAACAAAAATATTACAGCAAGCCGTAAGGCAATTTAATATATTCCTTTATGCTGTTACAAACAAGAGCGTTTAAAACTCCATTTGATTTAACTGAATATTGAAACGGCGCGGAGGCTCCATTGCTTTTATATTTTTAACCGAGGGAACATTTTCATTAAAGTAACCGATATAAAATAAATTTGCACTGCTTGTACGAGAATTGAAATAGTATTATTGACTTTTACATATTTCTTTATACTACTTTTAAGTAACAAATTTATTTGTTTCTTATTATGACGGTTCACAATATTTATATATACTTTTCTGTTACCTAAAGGTGAATACTTGTAATTGTCTTTATGTTCACTAATCTACACTAACTATTGTCATTGCTTAGCTGCAAGTTTTCCATGCTATTTGAATAAATAAATAAATTTCTTTATTTTGGTTAGTTTAGTTGCATGTACTAGCAGTACCTAAAAGACGAAGTGATTGTCGACGCATCACATCGACTTTACACCACAGAATAAATAATAGTGCTAGTACAGAAGACTTACTCCAAAAATCTGCTAAAGTTAATATCAATCATGCTACGTTACTATTAAGTTCGAAATCCGACAGCGCCACGTTGAAAGCCTACAATTATGAAGTTGGCAACTGCGATCAAGCGCGTTCTCTTTCTTACGCATTAGTCGTTTCTTCTGACGATATCAGGATGTCACCTGTTTTAAATAAATATTATAAATTTTATATTTAATCACTACCTCTTTTAAATGATCAAAATCAGTTAGCCTAAATTAATAATAATTTAGATTTTTTTAAGCTGTATAATAAATTCTTAGTTTGTATAGTTATTCACTCAGCAAGCCTTGTTACAACATGATTAAATGACGTATTCGTCATTGAAACTATATTTAGTTTACTGATTCTTTTAAAATTCTATACTAACGATTCCTTTTATAAACGACCTATTAAAAAGAAGGCATTTTTTTAATAGGCCGGTTATAAAGGAAAAGCAGATATTGGAAGGAATTGGAAGGTGTGTGGAAAGTTATAATATATTGGTATAATTCATCAGACAAAGAGGTAAAATCCGTGCCCCAAACGTCCTGACAGGGTGACATTAGGATTATTTTCGATATTTTCAAGAGAAAGGGTTGTAATATTTCTTTGTCACTCCTGTAACATAATTGCTTAGTATCAAGGACTTTGGATTACGTTGAGGTTTTGCAAAGTGTTGAAAATGGTGATAAACACCATTTTCATTTCCTTAAAAATCACACCACTTAACAAACCAAAAGTCTAGATGTGCACTCTAGATTAAAATTTCCAAAATAACTATCGACAACTTATGAATTCTACTTTAGCGCCTGTTTCACTGCTTACTGATAAAGTTTATGTTAGGCTATCCACAACATTTTTGACGGACAACAACTGTCAAATAAAGTTGTGGATAGATTATCTCTAAGCGGTGAAATAGGCCCTTAGTCACTTTAACTCCCACAACTATTAAACGGCTAAACCGATTTTCATTAAACACGTCTAAGGGCCTGTTTAATCGCCTACTAATAAGTGTCGGATAGTCTCTCCACAATTTTTTTGACGGATGTTGTATTGCGAATCTATCAAAAAAGTTCTGGATAGCCTATCAGAAACTTTATCAGTAAGCGGTGACACAGGCCCTAAAAAAGTAGGCAAGTGGTTGAAATCCTCAGAAGTAGTAACACCGGAGACCTGAGCGATATACCGCGTGTTATATTATTCAGCACACGGTGACGTCACGCCGGTTAATTACGTCATACAATATGCAACCGACAGCTGAGGTGCTGGCGGTCAGTATTGTAATATTGCTTGAATAGTTTATCAGTCTACATTGGAATTAAGATAAATAATGTACGTTCGCTTATTTACATAAATAGAAATGATTTTTTTGTGAATGTCACTAAAACTCGAGAACTTGTAATGAATTTCATTCTTGAAATATTTTTGGAAGTCTAGAAAAGGTTTACGTTAGGAGAAACGAAATGCTAAGGTCAATCTTAAGCGATTTAAACCGGTTAGTAGTAGTTAGAGGAATAAAAGCTTTTCCTATTCCATATCGATCATAGAGCATATAACCAAAAGAGCAGAAATGTCATTAATTTTATTCGAAAAAAAAACCGCCCAAAGCCACTGCGATCTGATTGGTCGGAAGTATCGGGGTACGTACACACAGGTCTCTTATTTGTGCGTACTGTTTTAGTGCGAGCGTTAGTTGGTTGGCGGTTAATT
>JAOTAV010014891.1:0-25361 GCA_026546445.1 Cyclargus thomasi
ATATAAAATTCTCGTGTCACAGTTTTCGTTGCCATACTCCTCCGAAACGGCTTGACCGATTTTAATGAAATTTTTTGCCCTTATCCGGTATCTATGAGCATCGGCCAACATCTTTTTTTCGTCCCCCTATATGTTAGGGGTAGTATAACCCTATTTGTTTTTTGGGTCAGCTAGTATTATATAAATAACACTTAGTACTATTTCAGACTTGGTCGTCTTAAACTTCTCTCTACAACAAAATTTATTGAATGCAAATTATTATGGTAGTGGGCTAAAAGATACAAAGAATGACAAAAAATCACAGATTTCCGTTGAGAAATAAGTAAGATATTAGCGATTTCAGTTCTCTACCCATCTCTTTCTCGCAAAACGTAATTTAGCTTTCTACACAAAGTTCATCTTTGTATGCAGGTTATCGTCGTTGAAGTTCTAACACTACGTAAGTTACTTAGTTTTTTGGCTATTTAGTCATTTTGATGGCGTTTTGCAGGAAATCGGGAACACGTGTCAGCTAAAAAAACTTGTGCAATTTTTTAATTGTAAAATCTTATTAATATGATGATATATACAAATCAATTGTTTTGTTCTCCTGAAAAGTTGCCAAATTTGACTGACGTGGTGTTAGAACTTCAACGACGTTATAGACTTTGACGTCTCAATCAATATCGGATCTCTCTTTCTAACTGACTACTGTAAAGCAGCCCCGGCTCTAGGGGGGAGGGGGGTCAAGGAACGTGTAAAGGGCGCCAAATTCATTAAAATTCATAAATAATGGCCTATGTCTTAGTGATAGCTGAAATTATAAAGATTATATAAGCTACAATTAATATAAGTCAGGGTGGTATTGTTCAATTTTTGTCCCGCCTAAAAAAATTGAAGATCCGGGGTTGCTTTAAAGGCTTCTAGCCAGTAGCGTAACTACAAAGGTGGCAAGCCGGCAAAATGCCACGGGCCCCCAGCTGGAAAGGGCCCTGATCAGCCCCCTTAGACAAGTGGCAAGCGATTATTTTTTTACTTATAATCGCTTGACGTGTTTTTGTATTAGATTGACATAGTGGAACGAACAAATTTGCCACGGGCCTCGAACGGTATAGCTACCACTGCTTGTAACTTCGTTATTTTTAATTTTATCAAAAAACTGATTGGACTACATTTTTTCAATAACGATAGACTTATTAAAAGAAAGAAAAAAAATCATGCATATTCCCTATTCGCGGGCAGATATCTGCGTTTGTCGCTACACTTCGTGGCCTCCATCGGTTTCCCGCTCGTACTCCACATACACTCCAAACTCGCCGTACGCTGATGGATGCTGGGTATGCAGTCTGCATACGTTTATAACAGCCTTGCACGTCGTGGACACTAACCTATATTCACTTTACTAGTTCACTTTATGACCCGCGGGAAGAAATAATCTTCTCACCGTTTCGGGGTGTGGTCGATCAAACATCCATACAAATTTGTTTGTGTGCTAATTCTTAGGACAGGTTCGCAGCAGTAATTTTCGAGGTACCCCAAGTCTTAGTTCTCTAGTTAGTTTCTAAGATTATTTCGTGGCAAAATATTCACTGTTAAAAATTTTTGTAAATTTACTATAAGTTTACTACGCAAATGCATCCTAAAATTACAAAATCTTGCATTGTATTGGAATTTAAACACATTTTGTAATAGCTCAAATACGAAGTAGGTAGCATTTTTTTAGGTAGCACAAATATTCTCTAATAAATTGTGTAGTAAAATTGCATGACTGAGTTTCACATTTCTAAAAATGTGGTGCGTACAAACTTCCTACACAAATTTAGTAAATTTACTATAGAAATGTTTACATTGTTGCTAACAAAGTTAGGTTACATAATTTTCATAGCTGGATATTGCTATGAAAAAATAAGCTAAATATCCAAAAACAGAAAACCCGACTGCAGTTACCATTGCAATTTAAACATCAAGTTAAGTATATTTCTAGAATGGCTATTTAAAGCCCTTCATTTTGATACTCTATACTCGACCTAAATGGACGGATATGGATAAAAAATTTTTGGAACCTCTCAAGTTCCACTTCAAAATCCGCCATTTTGATTATTTTAATTTACCCATCCTACAATACCTTATACGAGTACGTTAAAATCCATCAAGCCGTTAAGACTGCAGATCGTGACAAATAATTATACATACATACAAACATACTACTCTCAAAAAACATAACCATCCTTCTGGCGCAGTCGTGTCCTGGTCCTACTATTCAAGGTGCTAAAGTCACGGTCTAAAGCTACAACTAATTTATATTTCATATACATCCTCCCAGTACATTCCGCTCCGAAGTAACGTTTTAATACTTTTAGTAAATAAATAAAACATGAAATGCTCCACAAGACGTTACCTGCTTCATACACTTAATCAGGGAAAAGCATCTCTTTGAGACACTCTCTTGTATTTAATATTTAAGAATTTCGAGGTACTCTAGAATATTCTTTCATGGAACATTTTATGAAATTTTTATGGTGTACGTAAATGTCTCATGTATAGGAATTAAAAAAGATTCGAACGATTCGTTTGCGTGTAGTTAGTGCCCGCAACTTTGTCGCAAAATTTTGTACATAATTTTTTACAAAATTTCGTACACGCGGGAACCGTACATTTTCCCGGAATGAAAAGTATTCTATATGTTGCCTAGATCTAATAGCTATTAAAGAAAAAAATATTGATTTAAATCCGTCCAGTAGTTCCTGAGATTAGCGCGTACAAACAGACAACTTTTTTTTGTCTAGATGTGTTTTCCTTACCACATTTTGCTTATTTTGTAAAAATATTAAATGTATAGACACTTCAATTTTACTGTTTTATTATATGTATAGAATATAGATTGAATACTCCCCAACGACTGGACCGATTTTTATCATAAAAAAAGGAAAGGAATGTGTGAGATTAAGTAGAAACAAGTGTAAATTATAGTGAGCCAAAATAAAGTCAAGTTTTTTTTATCTAAGGTCGTCTTTTGCTTTTTTGTAGGAATTTGTCGGGTCCGCTGATTGGCAAGTAGAGTTCCTTTTATATTTAGTTTTTATGGGTTCCATAAATTCTAATGGAGACTGTACAGTCTCGCCGAGAGCTCTGGGGCAAGAGTATCGTGGCGAGACTATCGCAAGCGGCTGACAGCGAGACGAGGCGAGTGCAACCATTTACACTCGCATTTGTCTGCATGTTTGAAATAACGAAATTTAAAATTTTTTATGGCAAAAGAACTGAAGAATACTAGCTTCTATCACTTATAAATCGTATCCCACAAAGTATAAAAAATAAAGTTAATGAAAATAATTATAAGAAATTATTAAAAAATTACAGCTATGAGGAAGCTTTAAAAGACAATAATTGACGATACATGCACCCTAGTGGTATGAGCAAACTACCGACCCCAAGATGTTTATATATCGTAGGGCTAGGCTAGGGCGAATAAGCTGGTCATTTATTGTAACTTAGTTAACTAATGATGTTATAAGATATTGTTTAGCGAGTGGTGAACTTTTATGAAATGTACCACACAAGAACCTTGTTGGTTTATGGTACAGTCCAAGATATATGGTGATTGTAAAATTAAATAAATAAAAATTGGGCGGTCTTGCTTTGTCTCGGTGAGAGTCTACAACCTCTAAAAATCACCAGAAGCTATAAAATAGGTATTGTGACAAATTTTGGGTCCACGCTTACTATTGAGGGCACGTACAATATCGAAAAAATTAAAAGTAATGGTTCCCTCGTAATAACACGATTTCGGTCGAACATTTTGTATCATTATGTTCGAATATAGAGGACAGGCGATTATTTGTGGGTACGCTCAGAGTGAGAATGAGAAGTTGAAACATATCCAGATCTGGGATCTATGTGATTTGGTCGGGTTAAGGCAAACTCATCCGACAGATCACAACTTATATGGAATTAACATATTCAGACCAAATGTCATATTGGTCCATCAACTGGCTCAATTTTAAATTATACATGTTTGTATTAGTCTTTTGATATACTCCATTCACCGTAAGCTAGCACAGATTTTTGTACAAAATTTAAAAAATTAAATGAAATTATGTGCCAAGATATTTTGGTCAGTCAATTGCTAGAATAAATAAGTATAATATGGTAATAATAATAATAATTTTAAAAGCCAATTTTTTTAAGATATTTTAACTGAAGTAGGGTAGGTTTTATATTTTACGTAATCATATAGTAGTTTATAAGTATATATATATCGCATTTGCGACTCTTCGGATCATGCGAGTAGGGTTGCCAAATCTCAGGATTGGGCCTGAGATCTCAGGAATTTTTACCTTTTATCAGGCTTGGCCGTACTTGGCAAATCTCAGGCTTTTAGATTCAAAACAAAACGCAGTAAAAAATAATGTATGCATTTAAAAAAAAGTTAAGAAATAAAAAAATATGCAAAAACATCTCAGGATTTTTTTATAGAAAACTGACCTATTCTCCGGACTTTTGATTTTTTCATCTGGTAACCCTAGTTACGAGTGTTCGACGGGAATGGGCGACGGCAGTTGCTTTCCATCAGGTAAGACATCTGCTCGCTTGCCCTCTAAAAGATCATTAAAAAAATAACATTTTTTTTATATTATTTATTACCCATAAACCATGTACAAACTTAAACAGCTAATAAGACTAAACAAGAAATTATTAATGTATAATTTTAATTCATTTAAAATTAATTTCACAAACAAAACTCAATGGTGACTGACTGACTGACATTAGTATGGTAGTGATCTACACAGCCCAAACCACTGGACGGTTGAAACTGAAATTTAAGAAAGGATTTTGATTACCTCCAAAAAAATAAGAGGTGAAATTTTGTATAAAATACGAGCGAGCGATTTCCGCGTGCAAAGCCTAGTATGAAATAATCATCGTTGTACGATGAAGAGAACTTTATAAGTAGCACACGGAACCATACAAGATTTACAGCCACGTATTCCTTGGCCATAAATACTGGGGAGTGGACAACAAAACCAATATGTTATATAACCTGACCGAACCACCGCAAAGTATGTAGTTCCTGTTACTTCATATATATATATAGACAGGCTGAAACGTTGTTAAGCGGCCAATACAACGAGCGGCCTACACTGGCACGATACTGGCCTTGTGTTAAAAATTGCTCAAACTATTTACAATTCAGGATGATCATTCAAACTATCTGGATTAGGTGGCATCGGAGTACGGTAGTGGTTCTTGTAGATTCCCTCCCAGAACATCATTCTCTCCTTCAGGAGAGATCCTTTTAGCTGCATGGTGTGGTTGAGAGACATGTGAGGTGATCCATCCGAGCCTACTGGTGGCCACTGCGGAAAATCCGAGTTCTCCGGAACTGGTTTTCTAAAAATAATAATGGGTATTTAACATTTTAATTCAAATTGTATGTTAAATAATACTGGAGTGTTATCGGAAAGAATGTTAATACCCGTTTTAAATTAGATCAAGTAAAAAATACGATAGAGAAAAAAAAAATTATATACCCTGTGGTGATGAAATTGATCCAAACTTTTCTGTACATTCGAGAGATTTCTTCATACTCTTTCGAATACACGATGAAATTCAAGTCTTCGGCTTCAAAAGGATCCATCACAGTTAGTGTTTGGGCGCAGTGGGAAGCCCCACGCTTATCCGTACCCGGTACTAAGGGGGTGTTCTGGTCGGTGTAAGTGAACTCGTACAAGTATATTTGATTGTTACCAGCTTCTACTTGCAGCTTAGCAGCCCTCAGGGTCGGGGAGGCAATTATAATGTCCGTAATATAATCTACATACGCTAAAATATTTTCGCTTACGGCTTTATTGCCAAAATAAAAAGATTTTATTTCATTCGCTACCCGTTCTCGTTCTTCATCATTTTTGAATTTTAAGTCCGATGGCAAGAAATCTGAAAACTTGTTTTCCATTTTTACTTTCCAATCTTCGAAAACCGGGATACGCGTCAAACCCTCCATATTCGCGAAACCGTACAACATCGGTAGTTTCCTATAGTTGCCACTCTTTAATATACCCACAGGATCTTCTTTTAGAAACATTTCTTGACCTAAATCTCTTTCGACGCAAGGGGACATAAGAAAAGACGTATCGGTTCGGTTAACTATTTCATCGGTAAACATGTTACCGTATTCTATCCTCTTAAATTGATCCTCTAAATTCTTTACGTCGTCTAGATTTTTAAATCCTAATAGTTTACCGTAAACTTTTGCATTTTCTATTGGGTCTGATTGGATGGCGAAAGGTGCTATGCTTGCTCCACTTTCAGGAATAACTTTTCTAAATAGACCTTCAGCCATTTTGGAGAGCATCAAAAGGTCGACCGAGGCCGATCCGGCACTGCCGCCGCCTATGGTGACGTCATCAGGATTTCCACCAAAACTGGCAATATTTTTTTTAACCCATCTGAGTAGAGCCACTTGGTCTTTCATTCCCGCATTGCCCGGTACGTCTTCAGTGCCCAAACATAAAAAGCCATGGGGCCCCAGACGGTAATTGAATGTTACGGCTATAATTTGTTTGCTGCTGACCAGTTGTTTAGGAGTGTTTAGATCCCCGTAGCCAAACGCGAAGCCTCCTCCATGCACATAGACATAAACCGGCAGATTCGTTCGATCAGTGTCCGGTACATAAACAGTGCTTATGAGACAATTTTCTTTAATTTTTTTAGTACTGAAATGTTTGAGAATGAATTCGCTTTGTGGACAGACTATCTCCTCGTTCACTGCCTCTAAAGTATCGGTCCACGTGGGCGCCGGCTCCGGTGCCTAAAACAAAATTCAACAAGAGGAAAAATTCGTATCAGCGTAGAATTACAAAATTTTTAAGGCGCTTATAGCTAATCTTAATGTGATAACTAAATTTGGAACAGTTCTTTGATTGCTGATCCTATCTAATGATTAATTTAATTACTTAAACGATTTCCTCATTAAATAATGTCTCATCATTCAAATTTTTGCATTCAAATAGGACTTAAAAAAATTTTGGCCAATATAAATTCTTAAGTTGACTTACCCGAAATCTGTTCGTCCCAGACGGTGCAGTCGCATAAGGTATATTGTAGAATGCAAAAAAATCATGGTCCTTATCCTTATAACCTCTCACAGGTCCCTGAGAGGTAACTACTACTCGTGATTCATCATCAGCTATAACGTAACTCACAAACAAAACGCAGAGAAAACCTAACATGATGTTAGGTTAGCAAAGTAAATAAAACTTGTCTATAAACTCTTTAGAATCAATCGTCATGAAAACACTCTTAATACCGGCAAAATCAACGTGCAAATGTTACCCAGCTTCAATCTATATTTTTACCCGAAACAAGGGTAAAATAGGATAAATTTTGTAAAAAGTGCCTATAGTGAAAATTATAATACATTACTGATGAGTATTTCTGATTATTTCATAGTTCACGGTGAATTTTGTGATCAAGGTATTCCGCATCGCAAGCAAGGCTGTTTGGAATAGTTCCCAACCAATTTTATTATATATTAGTATAATCAGTTATTAATGCCATATAAATAGTATTATAATACCAACTTTGAGCTTTACCAAACAAGACACGCCAACACATTTACATTCTCATCGATGTCTTTTACACAACATATTTAAATGTATATCTCAGAAAAAATTAAGTTGCTTTAGTAAAGAAACAAAGTTGTAAAATCAGGTTTTGAGCTTGCAACACTACTGGTGACGTCACTGTCACAGCCAAGGTCAATAACAGGACTTTCGGGTACCGGATCTGGGTTTACAAATTGCTGCTCCGGGTTTAAGTTACCGGCCCGACAGTAATTTATACAAGGTGTAACAAAACTAACTTTCTGTGAAAGTAGTAGCGCTGAAAGTGACATATTTTTTATAATTTCACACAATTCCAGCGCTGCTGATTTCGCAGCGAACTTTATACATAGAACTCATTATTATTATGACTTGTTACACCCACTTGAATACCAGCAAATACCATCAAAAATAGAAATAAAACGGGGATTGTTATAAGTTTATATTTACAACATTTTTATATTTAGTTAGTATAACTTTCAACAATGATTTTTATATTATAGTTAATAATTTAATACAAGTAATAGAAGTTACAGATATGACAATGGCGAAAATTAAAATCTGTAAAATTAAACTTTATTAAAATAAAAGTTGTCTGACCGGAGACGACTTCCTACTGGTAAATTTCCAACAAGACCTTGATACTAAATATATGTATATATTTTTACAAATCGTTAAAGGGTTTAAGATTTTGTAGCCATAAAGACAAAAAGAACCAGAGTTGGTGGACACAGTCACCCTAGACAACGTAGTTGCGATGTTCAATTTTAACTATGAATGAATATTTTTAATTAATATCTTGTCTAAAAAGTTCTGCAAGTTGGACCCACGCACGTAGGTTTCCTTGCCATTACAAGAAATTGTTAAAACGGGTTTCTGAAAGTGATAAATTATAACAGGCTTCTTCGTGTGAGTAATTGCGCAATGAATTATGTAGATTGTAGACGATTTTGTATTGCGAGTTGATGTCTACAAATCGGTTGCGCCAATATTTATTTATCCCGTTGAAATCGTTCATTTTAGGCAAAATCGGTTCAGTGGATTGAGCGTGAAGAAATAACAAATAGATAGACACACTTTCACATTAATAAATTATTATAGTAAAAGCTTCAATTAGTGTTCCTTTTAAAAATGTAACATTTAAATATTAACACTTAAAAACAACATTTGTTCATTCGTAAGTTTGTACATAATTAATAAGCATTTGGTAGCAATTTCTCTTTAAATATTGTTTTGGTAACCGTACTTTCACTAAGGAAGTTGTAAGCAAGTAACCAATAATTATTATTAAATTAGTACGTCAAAGCGAATCACACAATGTTTTAGTTGTAGAGGTTCTAACTTTTAAGTTATCAAGGTGCAGTGCGGGGAACGTATACATGTGAAAGGTTAGCTGCCATTTGATCGCTTACTCTACTGACAGAAATGGCTAACATTTCATTAAGGGCCTGTTTCATCACTTACTGATAAAGTTTCTAATAGAATATCC
Organism: Cyclargus thomasi; assembly: GCA_026546445.1. Classification (NCBI taxonomy): domain Eukaryota; kingdom Metazoa; phylum Arthropoda; class Insecta; order Lepidoptera; family Lycaenidae; genus Cyclargus; species Cyclargus thomasi. The sequence continues at coordinate 9,070 of JAOTAV010014891.1, forward strand.
ACCACTTTTTTGTCAGATTCTCCATCAGTCTATTCGCAACTTTTTATAACAGATGTCTCTTAAAACAATTTGTCAGAAAGTGGTAAAACAGGTCCTAAATATACAAATTACAACATTGAAAAATATTAACGCAAGAACAGCTAATCCAGATTTGCTGCCTATGTCGGTCATTTTTAATTGCTTGTGACTCACAGTCACAAGCAAGTAGACTATCTATACTAATAATATAAAGCTGAAGAGTTTGTATGTTTGAACGCGCTAATCTCAGTAACAGTAGATCCTGAGATTAGCGCGTTTCAATTCCGACCAGTACATCGAAATTAAAAATTTCTCTAGGCTATAATATAACATCACGCTACGAACAAAACAGTAATCAAAACTGTTGTAAAAATGTGATAATTTATAAGGTTTAACGCGGACGTAGTCGCGGGAAAAAACTAATACTAAATAAGATACTGCTTTGTGCTATCTGCAAGGGTGTAAAAACTATTAGTTTGGGTATGTAATTACTAATTAGCGTTAATTACAACGATGGCGGTGGTGGCTGTGGAATACGATAGAATCTCGAGTAGATCTCGTCCCAGAACATCGTCCGCTCCTCCGCCAACGAGCCACGCAGCTCCAACACCTGCCCCAGAGACATGTGCGGAGAAGATTTCCTGCCCACCGCCGGCCACTCCGGTAGACCAGAGCCGTCTGGTATAGGCTTACTGCAAGAGAAGCATATCTGTTTTAGTATTATATCACAAAAGTGGCCGTACCCTAATTCTGAAAATATGGTGTGGTATAGAAAGGCACCAAAACAGCAATAAGAAAACTGCTGAAGATTTTAGAGAAACAGCAAGTAATGCTTTATTAAAGTAATAACTTTATTTTTTTATTTTACTTTATTAATCCTTAAAGTATTATTATAAGTAGCTATTAGATAATATTCACTTAGATTTTTCATAAATTTAATGTTAAATAAAGTTGTGGATAGACTATCTGTAAGCGGTGAAACAGGCTCTTGGTTTTCCACTTCCTGATAAGTAATAAAATCTAGCCATCCACAACTTATTTGACAGATCCTTTATACTTCGTCTGTCAGATAAGTCAGAAAGCCTATACGGTATTTATCCAGAAGTGGTAATGATGGGTAAAATGTATGATGAATATTACATAGTTTTTACTGACCCAGTTAATACGAAGTTAATCCAAATTTCTCTCATAATATTGGCCATTTTTACATACTCCTCGGTTGGTTCATTGTCATATGGCTCAATTGGATCCTTGCCCCATATCGCAGCACTCTGCGAATAGTGACCCGCTCCGCAAACCTTCGTGTAAGGGACTGGCTCAGTGTTGGCATCCGTGAACGAATATTCATACAGGTATATCTCATTGTGTCCATTCCTTACGTGGAGGTTAATTGCGCGGAGAGTCGAATAAACAAAGATAGTGTCTGAAAAATAATTTACATAGTCTAAAATATCTTCTTCGTCTACTTTGTTTCCGAAGAAGAATCTTTTGATTTTGTTAGTCACTTCATTCCTCTCGTCTTCATTATTGAAAATCAAATCTGCAGGCAAATAATTGGAAAAATCTGCATTCATCAGTTCCATGTCTCCTTTGACTTGTCCATTCAAGGTTGCGACTCGAAATAAGCCCTCCATATTGGTTACACCGTAGAGCATTGGTACTTTGGGGTAGTCCCCACTTTTTATAATTTCGAAAGGGCTCTCCTCGAGAAACCTTTCTTGTCCAATATCCCGTTCAACACAGGGACCCACAGTGGAAGTGGCATCAGTTGTGTTCAAAGTGTATACTGAATTGAGTTTTTGTACGCTTAAAGATTTGAAAAACTCTTCTAATTCGGTGATGCTTTTGAAATTCTTATCGTTTCCCAACAATTTTGCGTACATTTTCGCCGCGTGTATTGGATCTGGTTGGGTACTGAATGCACCTAAATTCGAACCAGATTCAGGGACGATTTTGTTAAAAATACCTCGCGACATCTTAGAAAGCATTAAAAGATCTACAGACGAAGCACCAGCGCTACTACCTATGAGTGTCATATCGTCAGGATTTCCTCCGAAGCTGGCAATGTTTTTTCTTACCCAACGTAGCAATGCTACCTGGTCCTTACTTCCTGCGTTTCCTGGTATATCTTCTGTTCCCAAACACAGAAAACCATGTCCAGCTAGTCGATAGTTAAAAGTGACTATTATAACTTTTTTAGTATTTACCAAAGGTCTGGGGTTAACCATATCACCATAACCAACTCCATATCCTCCACTATGTACGTATACAATAACTGGGATATTATCTGCATCTGTATCTGGAACGTAGATGTTCGCAATAAGACAGTCTTCTTTGGGGTTTTGGGTCATAATTGTACCTTGTCTGATAATTTGTGGGCAAATGATATCCAAATTTACAGCTTCTAGGGGTTCTTCCCATACTGGCGGTGGTCTTGGGGCCTGAAACATTGTAACCTATAGAATGTATTTATAATACCTATTAGGTATGTGATACTAGAGTAATCGGTACAGACATGCATCTTTGAAAAAAATAATAATGGAAAAATAATTATATATTGTAAACATTTTCGTAGAACCCGTGTAAGTCTTCTGAACTAATAAATTTCTTTAGAATGAAGCCTAATATGGAATATTTAATTAACGCATTTATTCTTTCGTCCAAGTTGATTTTCCCTGTTTTCCTGCTTTTCTCTGTGATTTTTTTGCTTTTACCCGCGACTCCGTCCGCGTGGTAATAAATATAAGAATTATTATTTTCCTGCTTTTCTCTTAGAAATTTTTCCTGAATTCTTTTTGCTATAAACCTCACGAACCTCGAGACCCTTCCAACGAATGCAAAACTGTGGAAATCAGTTCGAGCGTTCTTGAGTTATATAGTCAGGAAAGAATACCTGACTTATTTTTAAATTATGTATTATTCATTTCAAAACTACCTTTGCTTATAAAAAACATAATACTAAATTAAAGTGAAAATCGCCTTAGATTCAGCTTAACTATTTAGAATTTTCTGTTTTTGTCGTATATCCTATTCTATAGACTCTTTATTTTTAACCGATTTCCAAAAACGAGGAGGGTATATGTATAATATCGTTGAACATACAAAATAAAAATATATATATGTATGTATAATTTTTTTGTTTTTATACGTTCAACGATTATTCCACCGCTAGTGAACTGATTTTAAAATTTTTTCTTTGTTGCATAGGGTATTACTCCAATTTGGTCCCATTTTCCAAAAAAGTGGTGACCTGATGATGAGATCCATGAGTAATCGAGGGAACTCTTCAAAATTTGTATAGAAACATATAGTGACTTTGATTTCCATAGAAGCGTCCCAGGTATTTGTTACCAAAAAGTAAGATTTGGTACCAAGGTATACCATGGTTCCGATGGTACTGAGAGGACTTGTGATCCCTTACAGATACGTCTTTGGGGTTTTCGGTTTTGTTTAAGGAACTGAAAGCATATGCTACTACAATATAAAATATATTTATTTATAAAATATATTTATTTATAAATATATTTTATAATAATAAAATCATCATTACAGCCATTACACCAGGCACCATTCACTATAGCATTATGACCTTACCCCAGAACACCTGAAAATTTATAGGGAAATATGATTTTGGTTAAGATGTATTTGGTTTCATAATAAGGTTCCTAATCGTTTAGCACCAAAAAGTAAGATTTTGTAACAGTGTATACCTACCATGGTTCAGAAGGTACTTAAAGATACACGTTAGGAGATATCGGCGTTGTTTTAAGAATCCAAAGCATACGCTAAGCACTAAGCAACTTATATCAAACATCATCATCGTCATAGTTACTATGGCTTTATTCATCAACCTACCATTATTCAAGATAATTATTCCGTCGCTTGTCGAGTGATTTGTCAGTTCTAAGGCGCGCTACACACCTTAGCCGTCGACGTCGCCACCGCCGACATTTCTTGACAAAATTTTGTCGGTGAGCTAGGTTGTTGGCTTGACTTACAAGATACGTGTCGGCGGCACAAGCCAGCTAGCGGCTAAGGTGTGCAGTAGAGCGCTTTAAAAATAGTTACATAATACGTAGAACGAACAAACCAATAAAGTAAAAACTGATTTATATTCAGAACTAGTTATACCCTGCGGCGCTACCCGTGGCTTAGTTGAGATTAAAAATACCCTATGTGCTAATTCAAGGTACCAGCTAGATCCATGCCAAATTTTAACGAATTCGTTCAGTCGTTTAACTGTAAAGAAGTAACAAACATCACACTCACAAATTCACTAACTTACAAACTTTTAAAATTTTAATATTAGTAAGTTATTATATTGGCCGTGGGGGAGCCATGCTTCGGCACGAATGGGCCAAAGCATCGACGGTCTCACAGAAAACTGGCGTGAAACGTCGTTGTGCTGTGTTTCGTCCTGTAAGTGAGTTTACCGGTGGCCCAACTTCCCTAATCTCCTTATTCCGATTCCCAGGCGCGTGCGCTCCACAGAGGCTGAAAAGCAGTTCGTTGCTTGCCCTAATATAAACTTAGACATCTTGTTTGTACAAAAGTCCCTTTTACGAATAAAAAATGTAGATATTTTAATTAGTACAATTAAACCCGAGGGACTTTGTTCTGTCGGTCTTTTACACTGTGGCTGAGTACCTCACCGTACACGAATTGCCAATGCCCATTCCCTATTTTTTCATAAAAAGGCCGGCAACGCACATGCTGCTCTTCGGATGTTACGAGAGTCAATTGGCCACGGCAGTTGCTTTCCGTCAAGTTACCCGTCTGCTTACTTGCCTCTTGATTAACATAAAAAATGTATCATGCCTTGTGGTTCTCTATACGTATAACATTATAATTTTGGATACCTAAAAAGGGTGAAATTATTATTTAAAAAAAAATTACAACCGACTTCCAAAGGAAAAAACAAAAACAATAAAAAAAAAACTAAAAAGTATTGAATAATATTTAATTTTTTAAAGTGCCTGTTTCAGAATTCGGTGAGGCATCAGCCTATTTCCGTACACAATAATTTTGAAGTCGGTACCAGTAAAAAATTTTAATTTAGAAAAATCATGATATGTTAGCTGGTACCGTGTTATGTGACAAAATTATATTCTTTTAAAAAAATAAAACTTTGTTGAGAAGTAAGAACTATACAATTTTGAGAAGTCTTACTACCACTAAGATTAGAATAGTTGTACATCAATGTTCTTACAATGGTTTATATATTAACAGGATGAAGTCCTAATGATTTGTTTAAAAAATAAAAGGTCCTGTGAGAAAGTATAACATTAGATAATAGTGAACATTGGTAACGACAATATAGATTTTTAGTTTCTTTTGTATAAATTTTAATTTTTATTGCATCGGTTTGAATAAAGTCGTTAATTCTTATTATACGTTTGTTCCCATCCAGTACTTAATAGATTAAGCGGCAATTTCAACAAGGCCGTTAAACTTCCGAATCCATTTAGTATTCTGTTACCTTGTCGTCGCTTTTAGTATCAGTGAAAGCAAAAGAAATACCAAAAAAACTTGAATGTTGAATCGATATAGACGCAGATCAAATTGAATTTAAACTAAATAAAATCTTCTGTAAATATTATTACTATTATTCTTAATTTCTTACTGTAGGTATAGGCATTATATTTATAACTAAATATATTATAAATGTATTTAAATATTGGGCTAATATGTACCTTGAACCGGTCCTTTCCTGTTGGTGCTGTAGCGTAGGGGATGCTGTGGAAGGTGAAGACATCGTAGTGGAGGTCTTTGTACCCGCGCACGGGTCCTTGGTCGATGTGTACTATGCGCGAGGGCCGAACGATGCCTTGCATTGTGCGCACGCACAACACACCCACCAACAAAACGCACGACACGATCGTTTGCATTGCTAACGATCACTGCTACAGCCAGCCAGCACTGCGAAACGTTCCTCCCCAAACATTAAAATTGAGTAATGTTTAACATTTATATATTGCAAATGTAATTCAAGTTTCAAACCATTACCATAATACCAATTTTATAAACTACTATTGATTAGAAACTAGTTTATGATAGTTAAATAATTTTCATGTCAAATGGTCATTTAATCGAGCTAACTTATTAATGGCAAATTGAATTCATTACTAGCTGTGCCCCGCGTTGATACCCGCGTAAAAAGTAGCTTATGTGTTTATCCAGAATATCAGCTAACTCCATGCCAAATTTTATCAAAATCGGTCCAGCCGTCAAGGCAATTCATGTCTTATACATTCAGAATTATTAATAATATTTATAAGCCGTTTTAGATTTAATGAAAAGATATTAAAACGTTAATGAATAGTTATTAATATTTATAAAATTATCGTATTTTAGGGATGGATTTTCATTTTCATGAAATCGACAATCACGTACATATTTAAGACTTTCTTACTATGTTTTTCTCTTAGAATAAGAAACAAAAACTAGAAATTAAAAATTAAAATTTCGCTTTAAATAATAGGAAAGAAAATGACAGCTCATGAAGTTTACTACGCTAAACTAAAAAAGACCTTTAAGAACGCATGGTAAACAACAAGTGATTGATAGATTAGGCTTCCAAATTGTATTGTTGCAAGACTAATTTATATTACTCCTTATTTTATCCTTAAATTTGAGACATTCAGTTTTTTTGAAGAACAAAGATCAATTACCTCTACCTCTTGCAATTTTGTAATGGCATAGGAGACATACCCCTTAAAAGAATATTTTTTCTCTTATGGGTTATGCCTCCTATGCCATCACTTTCAGATTAACTAAAATCATGTACAGTTTGTGATACTAGGTTTTTGGTTACTTAGTAATTAATACTTCCATTTATACTACGATATTTCTCAAAAACAATCAAATAAACACCTAATTGAAGTTAAACAAGTAACTACGTTAAATCACGGATGGGTTTTGCAGCTACCCCCACATAAGAATAGACAAAACTTACTATGGCAGAAAAGCCAAAAAACTTAACTGCTGAAAGGTCTAGCAGCGCAATGAGATTACCCAAAAATATGCGGTTGTAACTCGTCAATTTTAGAAAATAATTAAAAAACACAACGAGTGGGGTCTGTGCAGACCCCGTCCGTGATGTTAAAGGTCAAAATCTGTTGATACGAAATATGTATGAACATAGAACGTGAAGCAGGTAGAATTGCAATAAGCCTCATATAAGATTTTATATTCTATAATTACTTCAACAATAAGTACTTAGAAAGATAATTTTTTATAACAATAATATAATAGTATGAACAAATGAAAATGAAAAAAGTTTTCTATAATTCGGTGCGTTTCGGCGGCGGCGTTGGCGGCGGCTGCGGGACGCGATAGTGCCTCGCGTAGATCTCCTCCCAGAACAACGCGCGCTCCTTCAGCAGAGAACCACGCAGTTCCACCGCCCGCCCAAGAGACATGTGCGGCGACCACTTCCTGCCCACCGCCGGCCACTCCGGTAGACCAGAGCCTTCGGGAACAGGTTTACTGGAAGAATAGAACATTTCAATGTTATGTAAAATGCTATAATAAAATATGGGAAAAAAATTGCTCTTGCGGAACTCCTATTACCACTTTTATCCTAAATAGAACAACTTTAATTACAAATCACGAATGTTAAAATTCATCAAGCCGTTTTGCAGTGGGAGTGAAGCATAGCTCTCCCACGGCAAAACGCTTCGGCACGAATTAGCCGGCTCGAACGGAGTGATCACGGCCTTACAGAAAACTGGCGTGAAACGGCGTTGTGCTGTGTTTCGTTCAGTGAGTGAGTTTACCGTTGGCCCAACTCCCCTAATCCCCCTATCCCTATTCCCTCATAAAGAAAGGCAACGCACTTGCGACTCTTCAGATGTCGCGAGTGTCCATGGGCGACGACATTTGCTTTCCATCAGGTAACCCGTCTGCTCGCTTTTTTAGTAGTTTTTCAATGCAGAATAGATACTGTTTTAGAAATAATATCAAAGTCTGCTTATAAAAGTATTTAAACCAAAAAAATAATAAATCAAATGCTAAAATTTCTGATTTAAAATAAGAAGGCATTCACTTACCCCGTTGTTATAAAGTTAATCCAAATTTCTCTCATGACATTTCTCATTTTTTCGTACTCATCGCATGTCTTTTCGATGCTATAAATTGGATCGTCACCCCATATTGCCGCAGACTGCGTGTAATGACTCGCGCCATAGACTTTTGTGTAAGGGACTGGTGTCGTATTGATATCAGTGAATGAATATTCGTAAAGATATATATTTTTATGGCCATTATTTAAATGCAGATTGACTGCCCTCAACGTTGCATAAATAAAAAAAGTATCCGAAAAATAATTAATATAATCAAAAACATCGTCCTCGTCAATCTTATTTCCAAAATAGAACATTTTGACTTTTTTTGCAACTTTTCTTTTCTCATTTTCGTTTTCAAAGGTTAAATCGGCTGGCAAATAATCAAAAAAATTTTTCTCCATCATTTCCATATCAACTTTGACTTGCGAGCCTATTAGCCCAACACGAATTAAGCCTTCCATGTTGCTGAAGCCGTAAAGCATTGGTACTTTAGGATAGTCCCCTCTTTTAATTATATTAACAGGACTGTCATCCAAAAACCTTTCTTGTCCCATATCTCGTTCAACACAGGGACCTACTAAAGCAGTAGCATCAGTATTATTTAAAGTGAATACAGAATTTAGTTTTTCAACGCTTACAGATTTAAAAAAATCTTCCAGTTCATACACATCATTAAAGTCTTTATCGCTTCCCATCAATTTTGCGTACGTCTTTGCTGTACGTATTGGATCTGGCTGAGTACTAAATGCAGCTACATTAGCTCCAGATTCGGGAACCACTTTATTAAAAAGACCTAGTGACATCTTGGAAATCATTAAAAGATCTACAGAAGAAGATCCAGCGCTACTGCCGATGAGTGTTACATCATAAGGATTCCCTCCGAAGCTGGCAATATTTTTTCTTACCCAATGTAGCAATGCTACCTGGTCTTTACTTCCTGCATTGCCTGGTATATCTTCTGTGCCCAAACATAAAAAGCCATGTCCAGCTAGTCGATAATTAAAAGTAACTATAATAACTTTTTTAGTATTTACCAATGGTCTGGGGTTAACCATATCTCCATGACCTGTTGCATATGCTCCACTATGCACATAAACGACTACAGGGAGATTATTGAGATTATTGGCGTCCATATCTGGAACATAAATGTTCGCAATAAGACAGTCCTCTTGAGCATTTTGGTCTTTCAGCTTGTGTGGTAAAATAAACTGTGGGCATATTATATCCTTGTTTACCGCTTCTAGTGGTTCCTGCCAAACCGGCGGTGGTTGCGGGGCCTGAAATGTAAGTACACCATTTTTTATTATATTCGTTTAATTAAATTTTAATAATGAGACATGATTTAATACATTTTAAAAGTTATCGTGTACATTTCTAAAACCTTTTGTCACTGTAAATACAGTTTTAACTTTAAAGAACTTGTCTACTTGATTAATATTATAATTAGGTTCTTTTTGTTCAACACTAGATAAGAACGCATAAATTTACAGCTGTTGATATATTTTTTGTTATAAAAATAATTATCTGTTACCTACACGTATTTGTGTACCTTTATTTACATTGATATTGATAAATATTTTCCAGAACTTCTCTATGATATTTAAAAGCATTAAAAGGAAAAAGCGTATTTATCATACAAAAAAACTAATAACTATTTTTTGCAAGACGCTACATTTATTTACATAACAAGTTACTGAAAGTAACTAGAAACATAAAAAATAAAATATTAGTTTCAGTCATTTTACGAGTCATTTAATGAATAAACCTGTCCACTTTATAGGTAGGATAAGCAACGCGTCGAATTTATCGATCTATTTATATATAATAATAAACGAGTTTGTTCTACTAGAGCTACTCTTAAATTTTTAATTCATTTCATTTTTAGTATTTGTTGTTATAGCGGCAACAGAAATACATATTCTGTGAAAGTTTCAACACGATTACCGTTCTTTAGATACAGCCTGCAGACAAAGACAGACATCGAAGTCTTAGTTATAGGGTCCCGTTTATACCCTTTTAGTACGGACCCCTAAAAAGAGTATTTTCGGTCAGTAGTCCCTGAGATTAGCGCGTTCAAACCAACAAAGTCTTTAGTTCTAGATTTATTGCGCTAAATGCCATCAATCAATTAGATACTATTAAACGCAGGAAAACCGGCGGGTAAAAATAAGACAGTAAATAAAACTCAATTCAATAACATATTTATATTACATACTAGCTGTCCCGTTGCCCACTTTGTTGGGCGTTTAGTTAGTTGCAATATTGCCCTATTTAGCAGCTCACAAAAGCGTTGAATCACTAAACTCTGTCCCAGCATTGAAATGCTTGGCGTATTGCGTACTTGTATATTCTTGAATTTGGTGTTGGGTTCTAATTTGTCCTGTTTGTTGCAATAACCCATAATTTGTGGATTTCGGGGTCATTATGAAACCTGAAATATTATTCCATGTTATGTTGAAATAACCATGAAATAACCTTATATCAATAAATTTCCCTATTTGATAAGTACTTGTTATCTGCAATGTCTGGCAACACTGGCATTTTACGCTATTCAAACAAAATACCTAATAAAAATACAACTAATTCGATGTTAACATTAGTAAACTATATATTATTTAAGCATAATAATTTACGAAAATTAATCTACAAAACATATCGAAATTTTTACTAACTTACGTATGAAACGATTTTCCTTCCGCTATCGCTATTACATCCAAACGTACTAACTACATCGCACCATTATTTTAACTTTCTGCAGAAACATAGCTTATAAGGAAAACAGAAATTAAAAGGTTATATTATGACTTAAAACAATAAAAATTTGTAGGGCCCAACTGACCGATCACGAAACGTCAAACTTTGTATAGCACAATGCGTGCTTAACATTTCAAAAAGTGGCCACATGATAAGGGACAATTTTTTTTTTCTCTTTCGAACGTAAGCAAAATTAACTTTTTCATGTGCTAATGAAAAGGAAATACCCAGCAATCTATTGCTTCTCTGTCTACGATATTTTAGCTAGTTTTCTGTTGTTATTTTTGGACATTTTGCTAAGTTTTTTTTTCATTTTTCCTAACTGAATTTGTCAAGGCCATGTGCCTAGTTAAGTAAAATAAAAAAAAAGTCGCATTTATAATTTGCATTGTGTTTAGCTTCATCTACAATTTACATAGTATTATCCATTGTAGTTATATAATAATTTCATATGTAAATGCTGTTTAATAGTGTAATTATTCAAGCCATTATATTTTTAATATTTATTTACTTGTGTTTTCAATATGAGTATTGACAATCCTTATAGAATAATTAAAGGATTCTTAGTCTTATCCTTTCAATTGTAAAATTAATTAAAATAAAAACACAATTTTACCAAATTGAGAAATGCAGAGATTATTATTAAATTCGCATTTAAATATCATAACTAAATTGATTTTAGGTCTGTCTATATTACTTTTAATATTGTAATTAATAATTATGTATAATTAGTATATTAATAGTATGTTAATATTTATGTAAATGCAGATTTTCTGCATAATAACATCTGATATAACCTCAATATAATGATGAGTAAATATGTAGATCACACCTGCAACGATAAGGTTTTACGCTTCTTTCATTCTGCAATAAAGTTTACCTTAAATCGGTCCCTGCCTGTCGGTACCGTCGCGTAGGGGATACTGTGGAAGGTGAAGACATCGTAGTGGGGATCCTTGTACCCACGCACGGGCCCTTGGTCGATGCGAACGACGCGCGAGGGCCGACCGTGGTCGCCGAGCGCGGTGCGCACGCGCAACACACACACCAACACAACGCACGACACGACCGCTTGCATCGCGGACGCTAACTGGCGACTGGCTACTGGCTAGTGACATCATCAGACCCCAGATTAAGAATTAGTTTACAACAGATGCGACACTCAAAAATATTGCAAAAGGTATTTTTTCATGTTCTTCACGGCATAGCTTGGACTATCGATAATAATTTGTGATGGGCCGATTTTATCGACAAAATATTCTAGTGGTAGGTAGATAGGTTTACACAAGTTCTTTTAATTTTTCATTTGAAAATAATAGCAGTATAAATTTTATTATTTATTTACTGTCTTAAAAATTCAAACACTACGGCTGCTGTCTCCATGTGCCTGCGTTTACGTGGTGATCTAAAACAAAATTCGCAGAATTAAAAACTTAAATTACGCAGTTTGTTTTGAGCTTAATATAAGTTGGTCCATACTACTAAAACCGCCAAGTATTCTAGTAATTCTATTCATGATAGTATTTACCTGTGGCTTTGCCCGTGTGGAAATAAAAGATCTAACTAGATCGTTAAAGAGCTGCGAACTATAAAGAGCGCTCCCAGTCGTGAACTATGCGCAAGACTATTGCTGATAAAACAAATTAGTCGCATTATAAATAGTCTTAGCTACTCATATCTATGGTTAGGAGATTTTATGAAGTTCACTTACTAGTTATATTTGTATATTTCAGCATGGCAGGAGTCCAAGCACAAAGCACTTGAGCAGCCACACTGATGTCTTTTTTCTTTATTTTTTTCTGGTTAAACATAATCTGCCGTTACTTTAAGTATTTTACTGGTGTATTCAAATTGCTTTTTAAATCATAAATAAATTGTATATCTTTCTATTATGCTGTTTTACACCCTAAAACAAGTGAGGTAGATCAAAAAAATACAGTCAAACTATACCCAGTAATAATTACAATCCTGCCATTTGAAAGTAAAACATTAATTATTAAGCGAGACTATAAAAAATAATTAAAAACAGTTATTTTTTTCATAGCCCCGCTTAGTAAAAATACTATTGCAGATAATAGAAAAGTAACTTTAGTGCAATAATGCAAGCAGACTTTCGCATTTAAAATATTAGTTTAGAAGTGTATAAGTTAAATTTGTTCATACCTGCCAAAATACCTAACGCTCATTAATTTAGAAGAAATGAGGATTAAATGCTCACCCAATCCACAAGTTCCTTGCACAACAGCTTACATAATATTTTAACTTTCGTAAATCGTAATGCAGAATTCGACATGTTGAATGAATGCCTTCTTTGTTCGTTGGTCGATGGGTAAACACCGACACAACATAAATACTTCCATAGCAGTAATAGAAAAAGTTTTTACAGAACTACCTTGGTATTACACCATAAAAGATAGATAAACTCGAGCAAGAAACGAAGATTCGCAAATTGAAGGACGCTCAACGGTCAAAGCAGAGATTACACAATAAACAGAAAAAACAGATTAAACCCGGCATGACGTCACAAAATGGCGATTTCAGTTTGCGATCTTAGCGCCTCTCGGTACCTTTTTAAACTACATCATAACCCAGATGGGTTGATGTGGTGCAGATGCATCAGATAGCAAGACTCTTCGATTGCATCCCCACAGTAATTATACACCAAGGAACTATAGACAAATTTGACTATAAGTTTCTTGTTATACTTACACTGTATGGAACGCTCATTGACATTCGCTTGCTTAAGTTTTGATAACTCCCACTAGTCATTATTAATCATTAATCATATTATTGTCACAACATTGAATTTATTCTATAATATTTATGTCTTGATTACAGGTATTAAGTAGATAAGTAGGTAACTAAATTTTAACTACATTTTATGTCATTTAACTTTCCACTTGCCACTAAATTTTGTGTTTACATAAAGTTAATAACTTAAAATTAAGTTTAAATTTAGTTACCTACTTATTAAATTTAGTTACCTACTTAATAAATTTGTTTACACGTAACAAGACATAATTTAATGTGTTTAGCCGCCTTATTTAATAGTATTGGTTTAGCCGTTTTTCCAAATTTCGGATCAGAAAAATGTGTGTGTGTCCCAGCCAGATGTGGAATTTTCGAACTTTTTACCCACCACTAACTAACTAGACCACTGGCTTCTATAATTAAGCCAAAATTTTCGTGTTTTGCCCATTTGTAGTTTTCGCAAAAAATAAGCAAAACAGATTCGGCTAGGATTAATTTTTTTTCTAAGGCGTATTTAAAAAATAAGTATGCTGATAGTTATAGTGTATTTGCCCATAATTGACTATACAAAATTTTTAATTTGTAGCTCGATCCGAATAACATTTGTCAGTTCTCGAAGACTGCTGGATGGAAGACTACGTTTTTCGATGCACGGGTTCTCGCAACTTTTCTTGAATTTGGCTACTAATCTATACATATAAGAAACCTGTAGAAATTAAATTTATGTACATTAAAGATATTCAAAACATAAAAAGCGGGGGTCTTTAAACGTCGATATAGAAGCCAAAAATGTAGTCAGATTGTTTGTCTGTCTGTTTGTATGTTTGTTCCAGCATCACGCGAAAACTACTGATCCGATTTGAAAGCGGTTTTCACAGTAATTGTATTCGTCTTCTTTCAACTTAACATCTGGTATGTAAAAATTTTCCCCTAGAGGGGTGCTCTAAGGGGACAAAAGAGGGGATAAGAGTTTGTATCAAACTTTTTCCTTAACATGAAAACTACTGATCAGATTTGAATACGGACTTTGCAGATATTTGTATCTGCATGAGACAATATAATATACAAAGTATATCATTTATGTACAATCAGAACTCTGAAACAGAGCCAGATTGCGGATAAATGTAATTTGGTCGCCTTATGTCCAACCTAGCCGACAGACGACTTTCAATTTCCCTGATGGTATACATTAAGAAGCTCTATTACCGAATTACCTATCAGTTGTAACTTGTTAATAGTTTATGGTAAACCGATTTTGCTATTATGATATTAATATTGTAATAATTTGTTTGGATGTTTGCTTCAATCGCACCGGATCTACTAAACGGATTTTATAGTTTTTAGCCTTCAAAAGTTTATTACAAAACCTTTCTAAAAGCCCAAAGGGCTGTTTTTACTATTTGTGATGGCAGGTCCTTGCATAAAATATAGGTGAATAGAAAAAATAGTATCAATCATCTCATTCTAGCATGGCAATGGCTGACTTGACGTATTAGCGTACTTGTGTATATAACAGTAGGCAATCATATATCATTAATACAGATAAAGCTAAGATAACATTACCGAGGTTAGATAAGAAATTGTAGGTCGGAAAAACGGGTTCATCATCGTTTGGTGCAACGGAGTCGCAGGCATCATCTGCTGCTGTCCTCAAGCTAAATTGAATGAGCAAAAACCGAAAAATTTTTCTATGGGCTTGGTACTACATAAGGCCGATATTTATTTTAATAACTCGATGACTATAAAAGCTACAAAAATGTAGGCAATACACGTCGATAGAGCTTTTATTTCGGATTATGATGGTATCAAACGACGACAAAAACGACGAAATGTTGGTTAACGGCATTTAAGCTTGAGGAAGGCAGCTTAATACAGGTGTTGCATGAGTTTTATCCTTTTAGTAAGTTGCGCGTCGTGTTTGTGCTTATTCTTGTTTTTTCATAATAATTTGGAGCAATTTTTAAAATTAATAATATATCTATCTACCTTTCGATATTTCCGAGAGTTCTAAAATAAAGTTGTCGATTGGTTGATAAGAGCATCTAGCCCGATGATTTTTCGCACCCCTAACCCCAGAGACAGTTCGACCTACGCCTAAAATACGCCTCGCAAGATACTACGATACTCTCTCTCTCTCCAACGTAGCGTCAAATTGTCGATATTTATTATGCGTATGTCATGTTAGGGTTAGTAGAGATGAAGAGATACACCGGTTAAAATCGAGAAAACGTGTAGAAATCCTTTTATCGTGGCTTTATCTTAGCCCGGCTGATCTTCATGGCATGAACAGGATTTTGTCCCTCTATCTAGTATTAGAAGCCTGATTTTATAAATATAGCATATAAATAATTATACTTTAGAATTACACACATTGTATTTTTAACCGCTTCCAAAAACGAGGAGGTTATATGTTCGGCTGTGGAAATTTTTTTTTTGTTTTTTTTTATGTATATTCAATCGTAACTCCGTCGTTTGCGAAACGATTTTCAAAATTTTTTCTTTGTTGTATAGGGTATTGTTCCGAATAGGTCCCATATTCACTATGGTGATGGCTGATGATGGGAACCATGAGTAATCGAGAGAACTCCTCGAAATTTGTATAGAAACATAAGCGTCCGTGGTATAGGTTACCAAAAAGTAAGATTTGGTACCAAGGTATACCATGGTTCCGAAGGTACTGAGAGAACTCGTGATTCCTTACAG
>JAOTAV010014902.1:0-53779 GCA_026546445.1 Cyclargus thomasi
CGGCGACACGTTCCCCTCTCTCTACCCTCTACTCACACTTACTACCGTCAGAACTCCTACATGTATCGTGCCAGCAAACAATTTAACTTAACATGTTCCATTATGGACCTAGACATTTTTAACTGTAATATTGTAGCCCTGAAGAGAGTATTAAACAAGCATATTGTCGATCATGATACTATGTCACGATGATCAGCTGAATATCCTACACTAGTTGTTATAAATATTCAATAGAAATATGTTTCATTAGAGTTTTGTTGCAATAGCATAAGATATAAAAATTAAGCTCATTGTATTTTAAACGTTAATCTGTAACTACTAGTGAAAACTTGTAACTGGCTCATTAATTGTGTATTCTATTTTTATTTACGCTGCATCTGTAGTTGTAAGTTTTCCATGATCTTAAAATAAAATATATTTGCTCTAAAATGCTAATGCTAAAATGCTATGATATGCTAGTCCGCAAAGCCCGACGGTATAGCGTTAACTAACTTGAACCTAAAATTACACATCTAAAATGAGAGTGCATGAAACTGATAAATTGATGACTGTTTTCGGATTTTTATGCAATTTTTAACTAATCAAGTTCGTTGAGCCTTTCTGGAACATTAAAAACGTCACACGACAGAAAGGGACAGAGAACCTTGATTAGTTAACATTACATTATTTTTAAGAATAATCTCAGAAAAATGTGCGGTTCTCAACTTCTACGTGACAAAATTGCGGCCATCAACTAGTAGACATAATATTTTATACCACTTTTACCTCATAAAAAAAACACAATAATATTAACATTAATCGAATAGTACCTTCGATCTTTTCCTAGAGGAAAAATTCCAAATACAATATTATTTTGGAGTAAGAATACGTACCAAATTATACACGAATCACGAAAGAAATAATAATGCTTTTTGAGTTTATATAGGTCTATGACAATTCTTGTCACTTGTAGAGAAATATTGTATATTATTGTGAATATAATAGTCTAGGATTCCAGGGCCCCCAGACGTTACTTATTTTTGAAGTAAATAATTTTCTAATTTTCTGTATTTTTGTATTACTGTAATGATAATAAATTCTCATTCAACTCGATGATTTGTTGTTGAAAACGAACCCTTCGTTGACAAAAAAAAATATTGTTTCTGGGGGCTTATAAAAGATTTTGATTGTGTCTGGGAGAATTTTTGGCCCTTGGGATTGGTCTGGCTGTACACAAAAGGTTTTAAAATAGTTCCCCAAGTATACAGTTATATATACAGTTGAAGACTTCGTTCGAATGTAAGAAAACTTGATTTTTTTATGAGGTTTATAGCGTCTAGGAGGAATCACCGCCCACAGAAACGGTCTGTCAAAATAAAATATTAATTTTTAATAATATTTCATGGCATATATATGAAAATCAGTACTTCGAATTTAAACAAAGTATTTTTTTTATTATTTAGCTGTATTTTTGTTTACCTTTTCTACCTGCTACCGGCAATAAGGCCGCCTGGTCAAGCAAGCGAGTATGCACATACTCTTACACACATATGAGAGTGTCTATACCGTAAAATTATTTACTTCAAAAATAAGTAACGTCTGGGGGCCCTGAGATCTTACTTTATAATTATTTACAAGTCCACTGGCGTTCTCTTCAAGATGTAATAGAAAAATCCTACTCTAATAATTCTTGATAATCTCATTTCATAGAAAATTTATACAATTAATAATTGAGTTTATATATTTTTTAAAACAGACCAAAAAGCATATTTTATCTTAATCTTACTAAAGTTATAAACGCGAAAGTTTGTGAGTGTGTACATATATTACTGTCCGCGGACAGGACGATTTTAACAAAATTTTCTGTCGGCATTGAAGGGGAAAATAAAGAAAAATGTGAGAATTGTTTAGATTCACAAACTAAGACAGGCAGGACTACGTATATCGGGTCCGCTAGTTCTATTACATATAGTATTATATTATAGTACAGGATCCATTTTATCTACTTTATAAAAATAAGTCGGGTTTTCCTTCCTGACAAACTCCCTCCTGAACGCACAAACCGATGTCCAAAAATTACCAGAAAGTATGGTTGGAAGGAAATTATGCACCAGATTTTAAGTCGGAAGAAGACAAATACATCTAAGAAAACCGCATTAAAAACGAATCAGTAGTTTTCGTGTTGAAAAAATGTTTGTAGTAACTCTTACCCTCTCTTTTTTGCCCTTTGATGGGTGGGGGGATTTTTATTTTTTTAACCAAATGCTAACATAGTAGAAGACAAATACCACTGTAAAAACATATTAAAATCGAATGAGTAGTTATCGTGTTGAAGAAGTTGTTAAAGTTTGATACAAACTTTTACCCCTCTTTTTTCCCCTTAGAGGGTGGGGGAGGAAATTATGCACCATATTTTAAGTTGAAAGAAGACAAATTCATCTGTGGAAACCATCAAATCGAATCAGTAGTTTTCGTGTTCAAGAAGTTTGATACAAACTTTTACCCTCTCTTTTGACCAAGGGATCAAAAGAGAGTCTTCTAAGGAGAAGGGTGTAATATCATGTTGGAAGAAGACAGATACATCTGCGAAAACTGCATTCAAATTCAAAAAAGAAGAAGTTGGATATAAACTCTCCTCTTTTACCTTCCCTCTTTTATTCCCTTAGAGGGGCAGGGGGGGAAAATTATACACCAGATGTTAAGTTGGAAGAAGACGAATACAACTGTGAAAACCGCATTCAAATTAGACCAGTAGTTTTGTTGTCAAGTTGACCAGTGATGCTAGAACAAACATACAGACAGACAGACGGACAGACAGACAAAAAAACTAACTACATTTTTGGCTTCTATATCGATTTAGAAATATCCCCCGCTTATTATTTTTTGAATATCTTTAATGTACAGAATTTTCATTTCTACAGTTTTATTATTATATGTATGTCTAGATATACGTATCTTTATTAAATAAGTATTTTCGTACAGTTTTGAGAACATTTTGTGTATTAACATGAGTTTTTCTAAGAACTTATACGTGGAGTTGGTAGCGTGTGTTGTTGTGATATAATTTAAGCGCGTATTACAAAGGATTTACATATTATCATGTCAGAGACAGACAGCCTCTAGAATTAGCATATTCAATACGAATTATCATCCGTCTTATTATCTGAAATATGGCTGTCAGCAAACATGTTCTGTTGCTCGAACAATATTGTTGGGCTTAATGAAATGCCTAATAATTACTGTGTACACCAAACACTGGGAGTTAGAGCAGATTTCATTAGATGTACGCAAATATTGCGGTTGTATACGATCAACTTTATGTACCTAGGGTATAATTAAAAGTTTTCAAAGAAAAGTATTTTTGCGGCGTAAATACTATGTTATTAATATTCGTCTACGTTTGTTGAGATGTAGCTTCGAACGGCTATTAAAATGGTTATCCGTTTCGTAACAAAGGCCTGGAGCGGCACGAAAGTTTGGCAGATAATGAAATTTCCATCGGAAAACAATAGCAGAGACCTAAAACAATTACACTTTCATACAAAATAATCTAGTTAGACGTCGGCGCTTTGAAACCTTTGCGTCGAAATGGAGGCAGAATAAAAATCTTTATTTTTGCAACTGGACTGTTGGGAATGTGAAAAATACGGACAGGTCAAAATGGGATTTTGTCGCTTCCAACCGTGGGTTTGAAAAAAAAAGAGGAAAAAACGACGCGGACGGCTCATATAACTTGTAACAAGCGTACACCATCGCCCAACTTTAAACAGTGAAAATGCTTTTGAATCTTTTCGCCGCGAGATTGCAATTTCGCTTTTTGCATTATGACTTTTGCGTTAAGCACACACGAAATGCGGAATTCACTATCGCAATGGAAAGTATTATAAGAAAATAGTCGAAAACTAAAACAGTAAAACAATTAGTATGTATTAAAGAAATCAAAAGGACTATTTTAAGAAAATAGATTTTGGTGTTTATCTCTGTAAATTTCTTAAGTACATACTTGTCTCGAGGTTGAAATGTATCTGAGTTAATCTGCTGCAACCATACCATACCAACCATAATGTATACATTATTTCAGTATAGATATCCGAATAACATAGATTCTTTCATCTAACCTTGTTTTGTGCTTTAGTTCTTATGAACTTTCAGTATGTTCAAACTTTTACTAGCTATTAAAAAAGTGGGCTAGCACAGAATAAATGTCATTCTTTCACGTTGGATGGCATGAAAAAAGTCGACCCTAGAACTGCAAAGAAACAAAGCGAAACTTTCAAAGCGTTTAGAAGGTTAAACTATTTCTGTTAATGTACTTACTCTGAGTGAATTGCATTACGTATACCCAGGCTGTTACTCGCTTGAAATGTCTGTAACTCATTAGTGTTAAAATATGTAATCATATCTCTGTTAAATAGCGCTAAACATACCTTTGAAGATAAAGTATAACAGATTTCTTATTATGAAATTAAAAGGCAACCGAGCATACGGGTCATCTCAGAAAGTGAATGTTGCCCATGACAAAGTAATATCAGAAGCGACACATTTCATGTAGTTAAAATTTTTATTACATGATACACATATTTAGTACACGTCCGTGAATCAGGAATATGGAAAAACTTAATGTTTCGTCGTCAGGATTCAAACCAACGACCCCCGACGTGTCATGTGTACCAATCATATAATACTTTTAAATTTGTGCTGCGATTCGCGTCTCACTGTGAACTTACCCTTATAATAGGGCGTCTCAAATTAATGAGCATAGGGCTGGCTATCGAGCCGTCGAGCGGAACGCGCCCGTGAGATTTATAACATTTGGGTCATTACCCAGTAATTATGTTGATGGCCGGTTACATTGAAGGTTTATTTCTGATTTTATTTCGTTAACGGTCGAGTGTTTCAGTACTGAATGTTGCTACGCTCTTAATGATCGGGTAACATTTTTACTAGCTGACCAGCGAGCTGGTTCACCAAGCTTTTCCGCGCGGGAACTGTTCCGATTTCGGAAACGTTTTCACAAATGACAAGTGAAAACTATTCGATTTTGTTCTCATGCTGACAGCTGCAGTGACATAGTTTTAGAATTTTTATTCGTTACAATTTTTTATCACGCAAATCCTTCATTGCGCAGGTCAAAAACATGTCATGCCATGGCTAAGTCACAGAAGTTGTACATATATTATAACGTTGATTTGACGCTTCACGTTGCGTTTCGGATGTCTGACGTGATTTTGACATGCGCAATGAAGGATTTGCGTTATAGAAAACTTGAAACTAATACTAGTTGTACTGTGCGTGGCAGTAAGTTGCGCATTGAGGAAGACTCATCAAGGTGATGAGGATAGTAATGCGTTTATTATATTATTTTGATTTAATTTTATCATAAGTAACTTTAGTTTTTGATTTTTAGTTTTTTTTTGTAATTTTTTTCAATTTTGGTATTGTTTTTTTTGGTGCAGACATCGAAGACATGGTGAAATATTGGTATTGTAACATACTGGTGTCAATAAAAATTTATTGTTATTATTATTATTTAACAATGCTTACTCATGAATATGTGTGACTTAACTAAACAAATGACCTTGATGAAGTCATTTTGGAAAAATGACCAAAAGCATTCACAGAAAACTAGCTGAAATATCGATGCGTGTATCGGTAACAATTGGCTAGTTTTCTGTTGCCGTTTTTGGACATTTTGTTGTTATTTTTATTTTTTCCTAATGGATTTTTCAATATCATGGAGCTAAGTCGCACAGGTTATATATAACAAATTTTAACGTCTAAAGTTCAAGCACCTTTTCATCTCATTCAAATCGTATTCCGTAGCTTTTATGAAACCAGAGGTGATAGAAAGTTCCAACAAGTCAACGGAGACATTTTAATATTCCAATGTTAATTAGATAAAAGAAAAAAGTATCACGAGTTAAGGAAACTAATTACTAGCTTGGAAATAGTCGTGGAATATTAGAATCTTTTGTCCGGAGTAAGATAGGGTGGTCGTTACTGTACCTTTTGTTCTGCGAACCACGAAGGAACACAATGAGATCTCTATTCCGTCTCCATTAGGGCGATGCTATCGAGTCTTTTAATTATAGCTTTTGCTTGACGTCGGATTAGTGGGGTAATAGAATTAGGGTCCTGGTGGATGAAAAGTTAGAATCTAGACGTTGATTCCCTCTTAGCTGTGATGTCACGATGTAGGACAATAGCGAATATACAAGACTTTTTTTTGTTGATGTTGTATAGTCAGTTTTTTTTTATTGAAAACAAAAAAAGGTACAAGTCTTTAAAGTAGCCAGTTGGAAAGAAATCTCCTATATTGATTGTGACGTCAAAGTCTATAAGCTGCATACAAGATTCATACCAAATTACGTTTTGAGAGAAAGAGATGGGTGGAAAACTTAAATCGCTAATATATTACTTATATTTAAGCAGAATTCAGCGATTTTATTGTCATTATGTATATCTTTAGCCCACTATCATAATGATTTGCTTTAAATAAAGCCTTTTGAGAGTACAGCACCTGGTACGACAGACGGGACGGGTTCAAAATGAACCTTTAAATGGTCAATTTGAGTTGTTGCAAGTTCTCGGCTGCAGTCCCCAAGAACAAGCAAGAAGATTAATAAACCATATTAATTATATTCGTAATAAAGTCGAATGGAAAACTGTGCTAAGCGTTGGAGCAAGTAATTAATTTTTGCGATAGACGTTCGGGCGACCTGGGTTTGAAAATTAAGCTCATCCAGAGATTAATTTTCGAAACCGAGGGAATGTTAGAGTTTCAAATTAAAACGCTCTGGATAGTATGCACTCATTACCTTACACTCCTACAGGCTGATTCTTACCTGAAACAGAATTAAATTATCAAATTAGTGTTTGAAATCGTTAGCAAGTTACTAATTGACCTTTCACTTTAAAATCTAACAACAAAATTACAACAAACAATTCAGATCTGTTATTACATATTATAATAAAGCAGTACAATTTGCGTGTCTGTACAATTAATATTTTTACAAACTAAGCAATGTGGGTGGCGTAGGAACAGTAATAGAACACAAATCGACAAACAAATTGGCTGCTTGTCTGTTTATCTGTTTGTACGCGCTAAACTCCGAAACTACTGAACGGATTGGATTAAACCTTTTTTTATTAAATAGCTATTAAGTCTATGCAACACATACGAAAATTTTTTATTCCGGTAAAATGTACGGATCCTGTGCTATACAAATTTTCGCACAATGAAGTTGCGGCTATCAACTAGTACACTGTAAAAACTTTTTTCTGCCAACCATTTTGTTATTTTTCTTTTATTAGTTAAACACATTTGATTAGTTAAACATTCTTTAAACATTTTTATGAAAAAACATTTGCCTGTTATCTTTGAATTTCACATATCAGATGCGCCGTCGTAAAACATTTTCCGTGAAAAAAAAAATAAAACACTTCGAAAGTACGAGTAATGAAAATAACGAATTTGTCAGCTGAGTTATAAATTTCTAAATTATAGGCCGGGTAATGGGGTTTCGGCTGGTTTAGGTGCGTGTTGGTCTCGCTACAGGTTTATGCTTCACTACCTTGCCCGAAAATAATTGGATGGCGGCCGAAAAATAAATTGCTAGCCGACGCTCGCCTAGGAATAACCCTTACAATTTGTTATCGAGAATTCCCAAATTATAAAGGCCCTCGACGCGTTATTCACTCTTCGACAGTGGTTACTTTTCCGTGGTTCAAAGAGAATAAAGGTCCTTCGTTTGCGAAATGTTTTTGATTTCGTACAGATTAGGTTGAAGTGTGTATGTTTTTTCACATACATATTTTTTTTTTGATTTCTCGTGTATTTATTAGATAGATATGTGCGAGGGTGTATCGTGTACCACCGAAAATTGTAGTAATATTATTTCTGCAACTATATTGAAATACCTTTTAGTTGGAGATGAAGTATAAAAAATATTTCAAACTTTTGTTGTTTTAAAATTTGAACTTGATTTGCAAATATCTGACAAAAAAATTAAATTAAGTTTATAGAACTAGGTTTTTCCCGCGGCTTCCTCTTTTAAAAACATGATGTTAGTCCGAGACCAAAAGTACCTCGACTTAGTCTGGGTATGCCAAGAATCAAGACGATTGATTGCTTGTTAAGGCGTGAAGGAAGGTTAAACAAAGATACTTTTCTGTTATGATATGACAATATCTATATATAAATACGCGAGCGGAAAACTTTGTACCCCTTTTCAGGAAAGACGCGTAGATGTAAAAGCATGGAATTTCTCCCAGTTGTGTTGATATGGAGGAGGAGCGTGGAATACCAGTATTATTTTATAATGTGCTTTAATTTTGTATATTTTTAATAAATAAAACGCTACGCACACTACAATATTTTGATATGACACAATTATTATATGAAAATGGATTATGTTTTTTTATAGCTCCTCTACACGATCGATTTAAATATCGTAATAATGTCTAATTTCGACCACAGGACAACCTTTAGTTAGTTTAAATATTGAAAGGATACTTTAAATTTTAATCCCGTAACAGGTGAAATCTATTTGGTATGGGTATCCCAAATAGGTATATATAAAGGTGCGCTACAAGGCAGCGTCAAACCACGACCCCTCTCCGTTGGGACCACGCAACATCTACCTGAAATGCATCACGTGGTCTCATAAACACCTAAGGGTCCGTTATACGGTCTCGATATGCAGGAAAATTGAGAAAAGTACTACATACAATGGTCTTAATCTTAAACTTGACAGCTTCCTGTCTTCTCCTTATAATATTAGTATAGATATTTCTATTATAAAGAGGAAAGCGTATTTGTGTTTGTTTGTGGCAGGTAGTATAAGCCTTTTTAGATATAAATGTAAAAATTAAACTTTATAGTTATACCGTTTTCAGAACAATTGGAATTTTTCAATTCCGACCAGTTTTTCCTGAGATTAGTCCGTTCAAACAAAGAAACAACAACTCTTCAGCTTTATATTATTCGTATAGATATTTAAAAACATACGCATATTACCGAACGCCCAGTGAAATGGGACTGGACAGCTACCTAGTCATTTATAATTTGAGTAAAATAGATATCTAACAAATATAGAAAAATTATAAATGACTACTTAGTAGTTTGATATAGTTTTTTTTTATTTATTTATTCGATAAAAGATGCATGAGATTCTGACATTTAAAATCTTGCCAAACTAAAGTTTGACGGCAAGATGCGCTCATCAACGGTATACAATGCTAAAATTTATAATAAACAAAACTAAATTGAAACTCAGAATTACTGAACAAATTACGGTATCTAAATATTAATCTCACAATAATACTTGAGGTTGAAACACAAAATATATATGTTTACTTACTTTCTAACAAAAGGATATATTAAAACATAACTCATTTCTATTATCTATAAATTAACAGACTAACTTTTTCATAATCAACATTAGTGACGATTTTTTATCTCCTTTTACATTAGGTTTTAACATTTGGTCATCATATTGTCTCTCGCTCGTCTGGTACTATAGTTAATATAAAGATGACAAGAGTAATATAAAATATTACTCTTTATATCTCTATATATCTCTTTTTATCTCTTTATATCTCTTTATATCTCTATATATTGTACACGTGTGACTGAGTCGAATGCGGCCACCATTCAGGCGATATCATTATTATCTATAACACTCGTAAATATCGAAGTAGGGGTTGGTTTTTATTGGATGGATACATTTTTCATTTCGGATAAATTATTCCTCAATATAAATATGACATGTACAAAATATATTTTTCGATATTCACACTTAGAAAATTCTTTTTAAATAAATGGAAATATAAAAACAAAAATATAAAAGTAGTGTTTTCGAAGATGTTTCATATAAAAATATTTTGTATTCAATTTATACAGGGTGTGGCAAAACTATATTTTATCCCGGAATTCTTCTATAGAAAAGTTGTAGAATGCAATAATGCCTACAAAAAAGTTCGCGATAGTATAAACCAAACATTCATATTTTAACCATTATAACGACTTTTCCATAGAATAAAAGCAATTAAAAATATAAGCCTATATTAATTGATCATATTATCATCAAATACAAATTTTTATCCAAATAAACTATTTATGGAGCAAGATTGCTTCAATAGCTATAAATTACTATTTATTTTATTCCAATCATACAATCCCTTCAAAAGATATTACGAATTTAAAATTGTAATTGGTATTAAAATAAATGATTGCCACAACAATTTTTTTTTTCAGAGAGCTTAAAAAATAAAATATGTCCTCCCGTGCGAAGCCGGGGCGGGTCGCTAGTAGTTTATATGAGTATAAAGGATTAGCGTGAAATACCAAAAATATTTTAAAATGTTTTGTTCATGCTTGAAGTCTGATTTTTTTTGTAATTGAATGGCCTTTTTGTCAAATTAAAGTCTGTGATTGAATTGAAAATAGATTATAGTTTTTTTATACACAATGGATTTGAATATACTTTCTGGTCGAATTTCGACCACAGGGCGACCTCTTCTATTATTATAGTAGCTGAAAAAATGACAGCCTAACAAGGGTGAAAACCCTACTAATCTAGATCTATCTATACTGATTTAGAACTTAACTTGTAATAGGATCTGAGGGCACTTTTAGAGATATTGGAATCATAATTGCAGGGGACATTTGTAATCAAGGGGAAAGCGGATTACGACGGCATTGTTCCCGCAACTGTTTGATTGCTCTAAGGCTATGTCCCAGATCGTTGATTCTGCTAAAGCTGATCCAGATCTGTAGAAACCGAGAGCAAATTGTTTCTAGTTCTCATTCGAGATTGAAGCGACTAATGGTGAACTAATACTTTTTGTTTTATGATATTAAAGGGGCAAGCGAGTAGACTGGTTGCCAAATGGAAAGCAACTGCCGTCGCCCATGGACACTGATAACATCCCAAGAGTCGCAAGTGTCTTACCGGCCATTATGAGGGAGTAGGGAATGGGAATAGGAATAGGAGGATTAGGAAAGTTAGACCACCAGTAAACGCATTGAACGAAACACAGCACAATGCCGTTTCACGCCACTTTTCTGTGAGGCTGTGGTATCACTCAAGTCGAGCAGGCCCATAAGTGCCGAAGCATGGCTCTCCCACGGCAATGACTCTCCTAAAATCACGCTTAGGGTTAGTATTAGAGAGGTAGGTGAAAATTGGCAAGCCTTTCAGTTCCTCTAAAACGTATGAAACTATAAAGCCTACCCCATCATAGAAAAGACTAAGGATAGTTTTCGTAACTAAAAATGTATGATACCCGTCACAGTGTACGGAGGAGCCGGGAAATCGGAATCTGTTTTTTTCGATTCCGAATAGGTATTAATATTCCAAATGCCACCTGTAATGCAAGAGTACCACCCGTGTGTCAATACTCTATAGTTTTTATGCTCCGATTACCTAAGTTTATTTTTTTTTGCAATTCGAAAGTGAATGCTTTGTTACTGGCAAAAATATTATCAAAAAAAATATTACTATTTTATTTTTAAATATACACACAATTTATTATGCTAAAGAAAAAACCTTATAGTTTTTCCGTAAAGTGTACCACAAACATCTACTGGGGGTCAAATGTGATATAGAGGGTTCGCTTCGCTCGCCTAACTTATATGGTTTTTTTGTCCAAAATTCATCTATCATCCATAGAAATTGATTGCCCTAGTGGCTGCCGCCAAGCAAATGTGGGAGAGCCTATTCAAAATAGGAAAAAAAACCGAACACTTCTGATTTCCCAGCTCCTCCGTACACTGACCGTGTGATGTTTACTAATTTCCGCGTAACGAAGTAACATACATTTAGATGCAGTACATACTCTATTTGTGTATAGGTGGAGCTGTTGAAAATATCCAGCATATTTGTTGGGAGCGCGTTATTTTTATGGCGAAAGTATTTTAGAATAAACAAATAAATCTAGTACCTAAACGGGGCGTGCATTGTATATCCGGAATATACGGCAGTTAGCAGCGCCGCGATAAATATAGCTCTGTTAGTTCCGGCTTTTAAGTTATTTGCACAATACACAAAGTGCCATTACTAACGTTTTATTGTTTGCGTATCGAAGCCCTGACGGGGTGACCGCAGCGCCGGAGCCCCGAACCAGCCCGAACTTGCTGATTCATCGTTCGTTGTTTAGGTCAAAAGTTTATTGATGATTGTTTATGAATACTTTACTGCGTCGTTATTTAGTATAAACGTTTATTATATCTGTAGTTGTTTGTTGTCGCAAATAGAAATAACTAGCTGTGCCTTGCGGTTCATAGAGAAAAATGTAGCCTGTGTTAATCCGGGGTATCAGCTAAGTACATACAAAAATATATGAAAATAACTCCAGCCTTAAGCGTGAAAAAATAACAAAAAAAGTAATTAACAAAAAAATTATTAATAGGATATGTGGAAGCGTGAAAAAGTAACAAAAAAGTAATTAACAAAAAAATTATTAATAAAATATGTGGAAGTGTCTGTTGTCTGTTCAGGGGTGTCGTGTTACAGGTATAAAAGTTATAATTTTTTTTTTTGCAAAATTGGGATTAGGGTATACTTGAGATTCCATTGGATTAATATATTTTGTTATATTTAGGGGGTAAGCGAGCAGGCGGGTTACGGTGGAAGAGTCGCAAGTGCGTTGCCGGCCTTGCATGAGGAAACAGGCAATGGAAATAAGAATAGGGGATCAGGGAAGTAGGGCCACCGGTAAACTCCCTCACCGAACGAAACACAGCAGAACGCCGTTTCATGCCACTTTTCTGTGAGGCTATCACTTCGGTCAAGCCGGCCTCCGCGATCCGAAGCAAGACGGTCTCAATACAATGAGCACCCGTATCGTGTACTTGAGATCAGGAAATGTCTCATTGGTCACGCCTCCACCCGTTTGAACCTACACCCTCTCTAGTGCGAACCAGAGGTCTTATCCACTAGGCCATGGACGCTCTAATACTACTATGAGTAAGAAACACAAAAAATTAACTAAATATTATAATATTGAAGCCTATGTGATAATGCATGTTGTGGTGTTAAATGTTGTAATAATTAATAATTATGAATTTAATTTGCTTAGTAGCTTTGCTTGCAGTTTTTGCAGCAACGTCGAAACCCTTAAACATCCATGTGGAATCAGGAGTTCAACACCGTTGGAACCACCGTTGGTACACTTCTATATACAATCACCTTGGAACAGAATCTTAATTTTTGGTAGTATTTGCTTAAAATTCATTTCATAATTCCAAATTATTAATACGTTTCCATAATAATCTTCGAGTGTTCTAGACTATAATATATACCTTCTAGGACATCATATCATAGCCTACATCAAAATATCATAAGTGATAGGTGCCGCGTGGATTGAAAAGCCAACTTAAGGTAATCAATAGGTATATTGTAGAAACGAACACTGTAACTTTATAGCAAAGATCGAAAGCGATAACCTCAGGCCTCAAGGGGCTCTGCGAGATCAGCTAAAGCTATTTTGGTCGCCACAACGATATAATCAGACCAGAGGGGACAAAGTCGGTGTGATTAGATGCACAGCTTTATCGTGTCGTGCCTTTATATTGTAATGTAAAGGCACGATACGATAAAGCTGTGTAGTACTGTAGTATTATTTTAACCAAAGAGTTTTAAAGTACAGTAGAATCGTAAGTTGGCACACAACTTCATATAAATCGTCAAAATTATGAAATTTCGTGCCAAGTTATTTTGATCCGACAATAGCCTTGTTGTCATTATTTAAGTACTTTCTTCTTATAAATCGGCGTTTTCCGGTAGTTTTAATAATAAGACGATGATATATAGGGGGAAACCGAGTAGACGGGTCACCTGATGGAAAGCAAATGCCGTCGCCAATGGACAATTGTGACATCCGAAGAGTCACAAGTGCGAGAATAGGGAATAGGTATAGGGGATTAGGGAAGTCGGGCCACCGTAAAACTCACTCACTGAACGACACAGCACAAAGCCGTTTTACGCTAGATTTCTATGTACCTCAAATCAAAATACACTTAATGAGTGGATTTTAGTTCAATACGATTTAGCTACAGACGGGAATATCATCGCAATTAAGCCAGTTTCGAAATTGCAAATTCTAATGAGAATTTCCCGCGGAGTGCGGACAGCATTACCGCTGCAATTAACAGGATTAAGCAAAAATTAATGTGCATTCTACAATATTATGACATAGAGCATCATAAATGGGTTTTCTCTGGTCGAAAACAGAGATTACTTTTCTAATTATACAGACTTAAACAAAACTACGAAACTATATTACATAAAATAGTATTATCATCAAGCTAAATAGCTATTTTAGTAGCAAAGTGACAAAAACACATACCCTACCTACTCACTGGACGATACCCGCTTGTTAAATTTGTTTATCGTGCGAGAACAGTACATATTTCGGAATAAAAAGTATACTATGTCCTCGGGACTCAAAGATACCAAATTTCAGTAAAATCGTTTCTGTTGGGCGTGAAGAGGCAACAGATAGATAAGTTTTTGCATTTGTAATATTAAGTATGGATTACTGAAACTTAATACATTGTTTAATTTCGAGATTAATGAAAGCTTTTCGCCAATCAGTTCGGTCTACAATTCAAAATAGGTCAAGAGCTTTGCCTGGAAACAAGTAGCGTACGTTCAAAGTTGATCCTTATGAACTAGTTATAAGGATCCTGTCGGAGTAAACTAACATTGAACAGTGTGTAGACTGTCAATATCACGTGTGGGTTTGTCCGGGCCATGTTTGTACGGCGCGTATACAGACGCCTAGCTTAAATTCATTTGCCAACAATGTTTTTTGTGCTCGATGGACATATAAAAACAGTATTTGTAGAGTTACGCAAAATCTAAAAACGTTGCATGGTATCTTTTTTACAAAACAAAGGGGACGGGTCATCTGATGAAAAACACAACAACAACAACGAATAGCAGGTCCTTTGCCGGCCTTTTATGAGAAAATAATCTCTTTTCTTGAAAGTTTGCAAAATGTTCTCCGATCAATAGATCGGGAAACAATAGAATGCATATTACGTGTCACCGTGTCGTGTCCGTCACCAGGTGCCGAAACCTGGCCTAGAAATTCTTAAGCTTTTTCTAAATTCAGGCGATGATGAAAATCATAAATAACTTCAATTTTAGCATTATCGACGCAACCTCGAAGGCGACTCCACAAAATTACTTTGGAAATCTCTTAAGCTTAGGCGATATTAAAAAAGCGACTGGCTTTGTAAGCTCTGCCAATCACAAGCTAAGACTAATTTTATGAAATCGTTCGAATACTCATAACGGTAAGTCTATAAGTCTGTCTGTCTGTTCCCTTACCGCGCTCAAACCTTTGTACTGATGAGGCTGAAATTTGGTACGAATAACAGAAACAGTTAATTACAAATTGACACGTTTCTTGGCCATGACAATCATGATTATTCTTCTATCGAATCCAAATTGCAGATGCCGAGCGTGACATATTTCTGATCACATTAATTTTATAACGTGAAGCATATAACGTCAATTACCATCAGACTTTCGGTTGCTGGATTTACTGGATTTTCACGACCACAATTCATTTTAATTATTATATTGCAATTTCAGAAGTTAATGAGCGGGCAAATATGTACGTCCGTCGAATTGCGGGTCGAGCACTTTACTCCCCCCCTGCTCATTTCAGGGAAGTGCTTAAACACGGGATTTTTACAGGATCGGCATACTCGTTTGAAGTTTTCACGCTTAAATGGGTCGAATATGCTTGCATATCACTTTAGAGCTCTTAAAATCTGCACGCGTATGTAATTCAAACGAGTGTGTGCGGTAGATATTGTATTAATGAATGAAAAATACTGCACATTTTTACTTAATGTTTTTTTTTTATATAAGTATAATATACATATTGCTGTTGCCTCTGGGCTCCCTGCCCCCGATGCTATTTGGTACAGAGAACGAGATCGGGGTGGTAGGAAAATATACTGAAACTGGACAACTCTGTTGCTCGAAAATTCATGTTTAGCGCAGGTACCGTACATTTTTCCGTAATAAAAAGTATCTTATGTCCTTCCCCGCGACTCAAAGTATCCCCATACTAAATTTCAGCAAAATCAGTTAAGCCGTTTGGGCGTAAAGAGGTAACAGAAACACAGACAGACACACTTTCAATTTTATTATATAGGTATGAATATTTTAAGAACTATAATATATCACGTTCTCATATTCGAAATTTAACCCTTCTTTTTAACCTTTAAGAAGAAAAATTACGAAAAATTCCTTCTTATTAGTCACCTACTTCAAACGGAGAACAGAGCCCCCCCAAATTTCATGTTTCTACAATCCGTGGTTTAGGCTGTATGTTGATTTCTAAATGCATATAGTTCAGGACAAAGGATTTTATATAATGACATATATAGTGACACCGGTAACTAAATATGGACGTTATTTTGTCTTTGGATCTTCATAGAATGGCGTATTAGTATCTAAGCGCCGGCTAACGCACATATGATCAAATCTAAGCATTATAACAGTGTGCAAAGATAGGGGTACGTCTGCGCGCCGACATCAAGCTACGCGCGGCCCATTTCTACGAAGATGAACTACTTAGTTCTATATACTCTGGTTATACTAACCTAACTATAGATTAAGTTTATCCATTCCAGTGAAATTGTCTAACAATAATGAAGCCTGGAATAGAAGCACATTAAGTCCGCAAGTATGTCTAAGCTACATTATAACCTGCTCGGCTGAACGTTAATTGCTTGTCAGTTTAAAGCTAAGGCTCTCAGCGTCATAAGGCTTCCTAAGATGTTACGGATTTCTCGGCGTAGTATTAAGGCGGGGCTTTATGCAGGCTCTAGCTAAACGCTGATGTTCGTTGTTCGGCACGATCATCGCGCAAGCGTCCAAATGGTCGGACGTAGTACTTCGTGAACTCACCGACCGAAGGCGAATATAAATCAATATTGGCGGACAGGGGCGAGTATGTCTTTAAACAATCGTGTTCGCATGTCATCGTCTGTAGTCGTCGATTATGCAGAGGAGCCATTATACTGTTTTAGTTTTTGACTAGATTGGTAAATATATAATTTTTGGAGCAGTTAGCAGATGGTTATTACTATTGGTAAATTATTTGAATTACATATTATATCAATTAGCATCATTAAAATGATTCATAAAGAGATAGCAGACACAATTTGATCAATTAGGATACTTTGTTGTGCTAAGTAAGCCCAGGCGGAAGATTATTTGAAAATGTGGGCATTTTCTCCTCTAGAGTAAGTCCTCCATATAGATTATAAAAGAGGGGTTTCAATGCCAAAAAAATGTTAGTATTGTTTTTGTAGAATGTTAATAATTCAGATGATTTTACACAATGTCCCTACCTTAACTGCTCAAAAACATTATTGTTTTAGGCATACCTAATATACATAACTATTTGTATTACGTGAGAACAAAAAAACGCGTTTGACGTTATGAAAATGAAAATAGAATTATTAAAAAGTTAGATACAAATATACATACTCTAAAGACATTATATAACGAGTTCCTGCTAGCAGTTAGCTCAAAGGAACATTTTAGCTTAGTCAAATAACACAATTCTAAATCAGAATGCTTTTTGCTACTCCAAAGTTACCTAATGATTAACAAACTTTTAGTTGGCATATCTAAAATTCGTACAGTTTTTTGGTAACGAATTTTTCGACTTATATTTTTAGTAATTAATAAATTCAAACAGATTATCTGATAGGAACTAGTACGAAATATTTTCTGATTGCTGTTGTACTGCCAAATTCAAAAACTTCTATTATAAATTATGTCGATCTTTGAATACATTTGTTGAGCTTATTTAAGAATAGCATGGTTTCTCAGAAATTGTTTGAGCATTATTAGAATCGGGAAACTTTGGAACTAAACCGGTGCCGCCTTTGTATTTAGGGTACAGGAGTGGTAAGTTTCAATAAGTAACAAGGCTAATACAAACTATTAAAGAGTAGCGACTTCAAAACTTTTTAATAATAGCCTTTACTAGTAAGTTTCAGAAAGTTGTCTTCTGTTAGTACCTACTAAATATTACACGGTGTAAACAAAGCGTTCATTATGACCGACGACCCGATTTAAATTTTCTTTAGGCTATTTTCCTAATATTTCTTTTCTTTTAGAGCGTCCGTGGCCTAATTGGTAAGAACTTCGGTTCGCACTCGAGAGGGAGCAGGTGCAAACCCGGCTAGGAGCGTGTACCAATAAGAGATTTTCCGACCTCAAGTATATAACACGGATGCATGGCACGAATAGGCCGGCTCGAACGGAGCAATACGGCCTCACAAAAAACGGGAATGAAACGGTGTAGTGTTGTGTTTCGTTCAGTCAGTGAGTTTAACGGTGGCCCTAATAAAGGCTAGCATAGCACTTGCGACTCTTCGAATGTCACGAGTGTCCATGAGCGACGGTAGTTGCTTTCCATCAGGTAACCCGTCAGCCGCTTGCCCCCAAAATATCATAAAAAATATAGAATTTACTTCCGGTGACTATGGCCGGTTTCATTGAAACTAGGCCTGTTACGCAGGAGTAATTTATTAGTGCCTAAGGGTGTGAGCAGTCCACTCTCTCTTCCTTTACTATCATAACCCAGTGGAACTGATGACCAACACCACTGGCGAGAGATCAGGCGCAGGGCCAGCTTTCTACATGCCTACCCACGCACAGATCATCTTACTTGTCAGCTAAACTTGGAAATAACACATTTCCAACGCAGGAATCGAACCCACGACTTCCGAGTCAAGAGCAGAGCTCTGTACCACTAAACCCCGGAGGCGTTATTTTGTTATACCCGGTATGACACAATGTAACGTAACAACATAGTCGTGTACTGCGACACAAAGCAACCGACCTCCTTTGTCACAGAGTATTGACTTCAGGTTCCAAACTGTATGCCGGCCAGTACAGTCTGACAACTTGATAGCCAATCAGATGTTTGCTAAATAGCACTGGCTAGGATATTGTTAACCGCTTATTAATTACAATTCTCAATTTAATCACATATTTCAAATTGGCATAAATTCTCGTTATCATGGTCATTAAATTTTATTAAAAAAAGATACAGACGTCAACCGAAATATTTCGTGTCTGATTATCGTGTCATGTCATTCTATGTCAGAAATTTCATGCATATACATCAACAACTATTCCGTCAAAAGGGGTACAAAGTTTTCCACTCGCGCATTACACTGTGTTTTGTTACAGAACACGTCGTAATTTAATAAAAAGCGTTCAAAGCCTAACCAGTAGACCTTCACTTCGCACTCGAGAGGGTGTAAGTTCGATCTCGTGAGTAGCGTGTACCAAAGACATACTTATTATATGTCAAGTACATTAAAAGCTGGTAGAAGCCGTAGGTCCCAGATGTATTGAGTTATTTAAGCCTCCGGACTAGACCGACTATGTTGCAAGAATATTCTTGGGCAACCACACGAATATATAACTATGTAACATTTCCGAGGCAATGAAAACTTCGCTCAGCATTGACATTAAGCTGACCTGATAGTGGACCTTGAAGGTGGAAGGTGGAAAGAACAATGAAACGATCCGACTCCTTCGAGTTTAGGTTCATTTTAATCATGTTGACAAATAAGGTTTTTTGTAAGTGTTAAAAAACCATGAGTGACACTCCTAAACCTTAGAAATGTTGACAAATATTTAAATAAGGCTAAAATAAGTTTTAGAAGAATATTTCTTTTAACAAAAAAATAAATTTTCTTTCTTATAATTTTTACTACAGGGTTTTATACAGGCCTGTGTAGCCTGATTTAAATGATAAAAAATACGGTTTTAGTTGTAAACAACTTTCGTTAACGAACGTTTACAACCTTATGAAGCTTACTCTGTTTATCTGTAAGCCGACACTGCTGACCCTTCTTGGCCTATTTTACCCCTAACGAATAAAATTTAGTACAAAATAAGGACCAAGTGACTATCAAATTTCGTGAATAATTATTTTGTGCTCTATATTTTATGCCTTCTTTATTACATTTATAGATTTATAAATTAGCACCCGCGTGAAAAGGTGCCAATGTGTTAATCCAATCTGGGTTAACACATTGGCACGTTTTTACGCGCTAGCTCCATGTCAAATTTATCGAAATCGGTCTAGACGTTTAAGTGTGAAAAGGTAACAGACATACAAACTCACAAACATTCGAATTTATAATATTAGAACTATACGATCGGATGTTACATTTATATTAACTAGCTGGTATCCCGCGGTGCTACTTGCGTAAAAAGCTGCCTATTGTTGATCTAAAATACTGGCTAGCTTCATGCCAAATTTTACCAAAATCGGTCCAGCCGTTTAAGCGCGAAAAAATTACGAACATACACACAAATTCACAAATTTTTTAAAATAATATTAGTAAGATGAGTAGAATTTTCTCGTTTTTGAAATTGGTTGAGAACGATTACAATTTTGTACCCCTAGAATACTTAATTTTAGGTTATAACAACATTATTATGACCTAAAATTATGTTGCCTTCAATTTTCATTGATTTAGGAACACTTAAAAATATTTTTCTTCTCAATTGATTGAAATCCGTGTTTTGTGTTTTAATTCGATATGTTGTTCTTTTTACAGTTACTTACCCAAAGGATCTATTACTAAGACTTCGATGTCTGTCCGTCTGTCTGTCTGTTTGTCTGTTTATCTGTCTGTCTCCACGCTGTATCTAAGAACGGAAATAGCTAGAAACTTATAATTTTCACATATTATGCATGTATGTTGTCGCTGTAACCACAAACACTAAAAATAAAATAAATTTAATAAGAGAGGCCTATCAGACAACAAACGAGATTTTTTGCAACTTTTTGCTTGACATTAATAATGGCAACAGGTAGGCATTTGAAATGTTACATAATACTGAATTGTATTTATACTTTACAAATCAGTAATCAAATTGAAATAAAATTATTAATTAAAGTGGCCTCTCATACAAAAAACACAATTTTTACCTGTTTGGTCTTACACGGTGCGGAACCCTTCATGCGCGAGTCCAATTCGCACTTGGTTAGTTTTTTTAATTCATTGATTTTACAACATACAAATGCGTAACTAAGCCAACCACACCAGCGATGTGGTCGCTATGGGCTATTAATTTTATAATGCCGGCCGTACTCTACCCACAGCATGTTATTACATCAAAGAGACTATCGGATTACAAATTATGCGGCTTAACATGTTTTACTTGCAAATTACTATCAGGAAAGTTGATACAGAGTCAGATTGTGGGCTAAGTAAGTTATATATGTAAAAGCGTGTTTGTTAAACCCAGCCAAATGACTAATGTCCGTCAACTTTTAATCCAACGTCCGTTTTAATTTGTATATTTTGTAATATTTGGTTGACAATTTAATTTATTATAATACTAAAAATTCAAGAATAAAATATTTAAATACGCATCTAAGGATGTACAGTTATAGATGTTTTTGGAATAAGGTTAGTAGTTTTGAGCTTCTCCATGAAATTTACAAACTTGGTCCAAAAAATGGTTGACATTAACCCCGCCACTTGGCCGCAGCTGCGGCACACTCGCTTCGCTCGTGCGCTGTGGCAATCATACTAATCAAGCGTAACCCATTCAATAGAGAAGTGTGACTGACCCTCTTTCCCCGTATACCCACTTAAATACTAGATATATGATTGCTATTAATGCAATAATCTCTTTAGGGATTAAATAGTCTTCTTAGAGAAAAATAGGAAAAAATAACTAATTGTTAATAAATGATTAAAATATAAATGATTAATGTTAACTTAATTTACACATGGAAACATGTAAAATAATTTTTGGGCGATGTTAGAAATTTCATACATTTCCGTTAACAGAGATATACGTGTATAAAATATTCCCAGATGTGGAATCTTCAATCTTCAAGCGGCACGTTGATTACGGAAAGCTTTTGTGCTATTTTTATCTTAAGGATTTATTCATTTTTATATTTTTGCATTTTATTTTCGTACCACGCACGGAGTGTTACGTCCTTTGACAGGAAACATAAGGACTGATTGAAGGAAATATAATATGTATTTATGATATTTAGAGAAATAAATGGCAAAACATACTATAAAAGTTGTCTCTGAGAGGACGAAAAGCGGCAACATTTTCCCTTACAGGAAATAAAATGTGTAATAATATCGTATTCGCGTCTCGTTGTCACTTTCGATATTAGTCTTGTTACATGAAATATAAATAAGTCGCAAAACGGATTTCTATATGTGGCAGTCCCTACGCACTTGGTGAAACAAAATTGACTATATTTCTTTCTGTTAGGGCACACAATTTGACAATACTTCAAACATATTCAGTTAACTTACGAACTGAATATGTTTGAAGTATTGTCAAATTTTTATGATATTTTGGGGGCATGCGAGCAGACGGGTTACCTAGTGGAAAGCAACTGCCAACGCCTATAGACACTTATGACATCCGAAGAGTCGCAAGTGCGTTGCCTGCCTTTATGAGGGACTAGGGACAGGCGTATGAACCAGTCTCCGATTTTCCTACTCCCGACGAGTTCATGAAAATAGTTAATATTTTGCACATTAAAAAATCTGCAGGCGAGGATAAAATCTCCAATGTTCATCAATACTTCACGTGTACAAAAGATGTAGAATTGTGTCGCAGAAGGGGTCTTTCCGAAAATTTGGCATACCGGTTGCTTAAAATTAATTCCTAAAGTAGGAAACAAGCCTCCGGAAGACCCAAAATCATATCGGCCGATCACGTTACTACCGTGCTTAGGTAAACTTTTGGAACGTCTTATCGTACGTCGCCTTCTACCCGGGGGTTCTAAATTTCATAATCAACAGTACGGTTTCACCGCCGGTAAATCGACGGTCGCGGCCCTAGAAGTCAGAAAAATAGTTGAACTATCAGAATTTAAATATGTGGTTGCAATTTCACTAGATATATCCGGTGCCTTTGACCATGCTTGGTGGCCGATGTTATTATTGAAACTGAAAAATCGTGGATGCTACTCAAACATTTATTCTATAATATATTCTTTTTTCTCTAAATGCCAAACTAAACTTTGTCTCGGTCTCTGCACAAATGAAAGATATGACATGCGGCTGCCCTCAAGGTTCGGTAATCTCGCCTAATTTATGGAATGTGGGATTTGACGATTTGTTAAGTCTTCCCCTTCAACCTTTTTGTATATTTGTTGGCTACGCCGATGACGGTTTTCTTATCATTCAAGCCAAATTCACGTTCCGAAATTGAAACCAAAGCCAATGACAGTCTCAAATTAATTTCAGACTGGGACAATCGTAACCGTCTTAATTTTGCCGAGCACAATACTTATCAAATTCTTTTAAAAGGGTCCCTTGTATCATCCCCAAGCATTAAACTTGACTATCGGTGCGGCTCCTCGGAAATAGCTACAAAGCCAACGTTTGGCGGATAATATTTCTATGTAAAGCTTATAGGATTACTAGTACCGAAGCGTTGCCGGTGTTAGCCGGAGTTTTACCCGTTGACCTTGAGATCCAGCGCCGTGCGACAATGTACTATAATAACAAAAACATTACTTACCCCTACTTTCTTAGCTCCCGTGATAAAATTAAATCCAAAGATTGTTTAGGTCTTTAGAAGATTCTGTGCGTAGCCTTATCTCTGAATGGCAGTCACGTTGGGATAGTTCCACCAAAGGGCGGCATTTTTATAACTTTTTTCCTAGTGTACACGATCGGCTATCCAAACATTGGTTGGATATTGGTCACTGCGTAACTCTTCGAATTTAAATTAATTGCAACTCCTTTGCTAGTGCTCGAACGAAGGTTACATGTTTAAACAAACTGCTCATCATGTTCTATGGGAGTGTAATCTCTGGCAAAACGAAAGATCCACGAAACTCAACAATATTTTATGTATATCTGGTGTCGCATATTACGGTGACCTCGTAAATAGCGCTAGAAACTTCCGCGCCTTTTAGCGGTTTAGTCACAATTATTACTGGTATCAGTCTAACACAATTAATTCTAATAAGACTTAGATCTAGCTTAGTAGTCACAATAATTATTTACAGTTATTCCCGTGGTGCTCCCCCTTTAGTTCTTTGACTTTCGGTCATTGCAACTTTGTGCTGTCTCCGGTTTGTACGGGTAGGGAAAATCTGGTATTTCCTACTGCTCCTATTTTGTTCTGATTAATTTCGTTGCGGGTCTCAAGACAGCTTTAGCACGTCCCTCGGGCTCCTTAAGATCACATCAAAGGGTTTTCGTGGTTGGATACCGCTGCCGATCCTGGCAACACAGAAGATACAGTGTTGGGAATGTGTGTGGTGGTACGAAATGCAGCGCGTACGTGTAAATGTTAAAGTTTTCACATGACCGCCCACAAACTCCAAAATGCGGTGTGTGGTGTGACAAGTATACGATCGCCTAAAATCTGCCGCAGAAAATTGTCATATCGCCAGGGTAATATACTTTGTATCGTTAAAAACAACAATGGTCTTATTTCTCGACTTTCTCATAAGAAGCGGTTTAAGCAATCTTCATTTTGGCGGCCATCCAAACTCTAATGGGGTCGCCCTGAAGTTGTTTCATGTTGCGAACTCGCATGCAGATATGTCTGCGAAACTTGCGACCAATTTCTGTGATTATATTTCTTAGATTACTTTGCACGAGTTATTTGTTAAATATTAAAAATTCGAACAGTTTTCGTTGCCAAACTCTGAAGGAAAAGTAAGCAATGATAATCAGCCAATGTATTCTATGT
The DNA here is from genome assembly GCA_026546445.1 of Cyclargus thomasi. Lineage (NCBI taxonomy): Eukaryota > Metazoa > Arthropoda > Insecta > Lepidoptera > Lycaenidae > Cyclargus > Cyclargus thomasi. The sequence continues at coordinate 24,744 of JAOTAV010014902.1, forward strand.
AATATCATGACATAACATGCAAAGAGTCAGCTACTAATTGAATAGTAATAAAATTGTCAATATTGTCGGAACATAATGTAATGGTAGTTTAAAAGTACCTCTCAGACACTGAATAACATATTCATATTATATTATTCAATTGTTTAATTTATTAACATAATATTAGAAACTAATTATAGTTTAAACAAATGACATTGTAGGATATAAAAGTTAAAGAGACTTTCTGATCCACGTAACTAATTTACTGACATTGGCCACTCATACCGTTCATAGTACCGCCCATGTGACCACTAGGTCACAGTTGAACAAGTTCTTTCCGTCTTTGCAGTGTGTCGTCTACGAAGCTACGAAGTATGAACTCTACATCTTAGACGCGTATAGCTTCTAAGTCGTAGACGCGTAGCACTTCTACGTTGTAGGCGCGTAGTGCTTCTATGTCGTAAACACGTAGCACTTCTACGTTGTAGACGCGTAGTGCTTCTATGTCGTAAACACGTAGCACTTCTACGTTGTAGACGCGTAGTGCTTCTATGTCGTAGATGCGTAGCACCTCTACGTCCTAGACGCGTAGGCGCCTACGATCTAATATTACACTACGCGCCTACGTTCCCTAATTTAGCGCCTACTAAACTTTGTATTTTGACTGAAACGAGGTCATTAATTATATGTTGAATGTCTGGGGATTCATTGCTTACGGTTAAGGCTAAACAATAATCAGGGCATACTAAATCATGAGTGATCATGACAAGTAATTATAAACATTTTTGACCTTAAATAATATATACTTCTAAATGTTATGATTTTATTAAAATAGGTTTGTGTAAAACATCTTGTAATGGAATGTCATACGGATTTTAGCATTTAATATGAAGTTTTGTGAATACGGCGAATAGAGTTATCAAAATAGGTCTCTCTTTTATGTCCAACGGCTTAAAGTCTTGCTATTATATAACGTGCTGTAGCGTTATCGACCAAATTAAGTGCAGGCTTTAGCTACAGCGCTTTATTACGTTTTTACATGAACATTGAACACTAAGTAGCACACTTCGCCTACGTGTTAGGGCGTGTGCACACTATTTTGATCGAAAGTTAATAAAATCAAAAAGTATGATATATTTTTAGCCTACTCATTTGTGCTCCTATAAATGATTAAATAAATGCTAAACAAAAAAAAAACTGTAACTACGAAAAACAAAAATCTGTACGTAAAATAATTTTGTGATTTTTTTTAATCCTACCAAGGTCACTTGTGTTATAAAGATAAATCTAGTGACCTTAATATCCGATAAGTAATTCAGTACCAACATACAAATCTGCACGCATTATGATGTATGTACATAATATGTATGTGACATACGTCAGTAAATATGATAATATTTTTCCTTCGCACATCAATTCATTTCTCTTGTCACTGACTTTTTGCTTTTAATATGTGCCGTTGTTCTCAACAGCCGTCACTCCAGTCTGATCTGACGTCAAAACCGTATTACTTCGACAAGTGACGAAGAAATCCAATTCCTTGTGGCTCCCCTCCGTGACGGTTCCCGATCTCCGACCTATATTATTGGGGTATTGAATCGATTAAGCCTTAAGGGATTAGGAGTAATTCAACGAAAATATGAACATGAAAAGTAGAAAAATTGAATGTGTATCATTGTTGAAAGGCAAAATATAAATGAAGCCTGTGTAAATAGACCAAACGCCACATTAATATATTATTTTGTTTGTATAACCTAAGTCCTAAACTATAAAAATATTTAGAAATATTTAAATCTTAACTATTATTATTATTATCACTTAAGAGCCCAATAAAATTTCGTTCGCTATCACACTAATATTATAAATAGATGCTATTGAGCTTTTGTGTATCATCCAGAAAAAAATCAGACTTTCAGTTATGAATGCAGTATTATTCTTTAGATCCTCAGGTATCATATAAAAATCTGGTTTTTCACCAAATATGAATGTACTTTTTTCCATTATGCATCGAAATTACGGAACTGATTTTGACAAAATTTGGTTTAGTAACAACTAATATACCACGATAGTATTTATTCCGATTACTTGCGCCGTGGGATAAAAAAAGAATCTAGTTCGTTCCAATTGCCCGTGAGTAAATCTGTGACTGTGTGTGAAAAAAAACTAGCTCTTGTCTGCGCCTTCGTTTGAGTGGAAATATTATTTTGGGAACATGATTTCTTCAAGTCTAAAAGTAGCCTATGTTACATCCCTTTAACTAAGTCTATGCCAATCTAAACAAACTCACTATCACGTCTACTTCTTGATTTCATCTATTATCATCTATTTAGGTGATACGATAAGACAAATGACCTCAGATACTAAATGGTCGTTATGTCGAGGACGGGGTTTTATAAGTCGTAACATGCCAGTGCCGGATTAGGCACGATTAAGTGCCTGCACACGCGAACCGTTTAGGTGGACTTTAGCCTTAAGAAAATCGTGCTGTCTCATTCACTCTACTTAAAAAGTCCCATGTTTAAGTTGCGATGAAATAGTAACATAAAATTGTTTGTAACAAGTCTGTTAGTCGTAATTGATTCTAAGTGGATAGTCTTAGTCGGTTAAAATAATAAAATGATGTTTAGTATGCGTTGTTGTTTTAGATATGACTGAGTATCGGCAAACTAAGATTTAGCTACCATACTCGATACTAATGTTGTATCTGGATAAATTGTGTTATTAGGAAAAGAAAAAAAGAAACTAATCAACTTGTGTTAAGCATTAATTTAGGTGAATGGATGAATACTCTCAATTTCGCTTTTAGTAATACTACTCTAACCGAAAACACAATATGAAAAACACCTACACACCCTATAGAATTTTATCTGACTTTTGTTATATTTTATACATTGTACAGTGACCTGTCCTAAAAGTATCCAGAAATGGAAAGCAGTAAAAGTTCATAAGCCGCTTCTCAAAAACAGACGGGATAAAAGCGAAAAATGTCTTTTGACATTCTTTTTCCCGTCAAAATGTCAACCACACTTTAGTGAAAGTCACAAGTAAAAGGGAATATTGTAGGTTTTACATTTTCCTTCGGATAAATGATGTAGTTTGATCGATGGGTTCAGTAATTTTCTTCCACAAAAAATTATATTCGTATAGGGAAAAAAATGCCTTAAAGTATCGTTGTTCGAAAATTCTCTTAGAGATTTTAACACTATTACACAACTATCACTACTAAAAGATTTTATTTGACTTGTTCTTCAGTAAGTACGGATCATGGTTGGAAGCAAAATTTTTACCATTTCAATTCAATCAGGGATAAACTTGTAGAACACGGTCGTATTTGCGATATTGTCAATCGAAAAATAAGGGTACCATTATATTCAAGAGTATAAGAAGGGCATTGATACGAAATTTACTGGTCATCTAGTTTAGAATAAAATAAAATATTTATGAGCACTCTTGTACCGCACAAACTGTTCAGACGCGACTGACAGCCGCGATCTAGATAATAATTGTACATTGAAGTGTGCAAACTATAAGATAGGACGTAAGACGCGGAAGTTTCTGTAGGGGCTGTCAGCCGCGTCCGTAAATCGCATCCTCTTCGTCGTTGGTCAGCTGATAGTAGGGCTGCCATCATCTCAATTGCCGCAAGTCTAAAAGCCCGAACATTTGTTCAATATGACTATTCAAGAAGATGACCATCTCCTCGGACCTGTAAATTTATTGAAATTCCCCAGTTTTTTGGCTAAAACATATACATTGTTTTCTAACAAGAATTTGCAAGACCTCAGGTCCTTGAAATTTGTCTAGTTTTAGGCGGAGCAACTACTTTGCGTAGGTTGAAGGTTATTTCTTTCATCAGTTGCTGCATTACAAAAAAAATGGATTTGTTTTGCAATACAATCACCCAGACACTTTTTAAAAACACCTCCGGGCGATGTCTTTCAAACGCCTTTCAAATGGGGGCAAATCTGGGGAAACCCGGACGGATGGCAGCCCTATTTGAAAGCAAAACTCAATAACTCAATTCGGTAAATGCAAGAGGAATAAATATATCAGCGAGACAGCGGCATTTATCTCAAGAATAACGAAGACCCAACCTTTAAACGATTTACGAGGGAACGTACACTGCTCTAGTAAACACCGATCGACTCCAAACACAAATGGACAAGTTTTATGTGAACTTTACAACTACCCACGTTCGCTGGATTTGCCTGTTTACTTGAGAAGGTCTCGAACAAGAATATCTCTTTGTGGCTCTTTTACGATAATGACAAAAGGTTACTGTCCACGAAGATCCAGAATATAAAGAGACTCCACGATCCTAGCCTGTAATATTACTAAGTATTTATTAATTTAATAAAAAATATAATAAAAAAATACGTGTAAAATGCCAAAATATTTTTAGAAAACCAAACTATTTTCTAAAAAACATCTTTAGTATTGTAAGAAGCTTAAGCACAAAGTGCAGGAGCTGCCATAACGTCTTGGCTTAAAATAGAATTTCATATTTACTACGTTAGAATTCAAAATGCAAAAGCCAAGTATTTTATAATATTTTCATTCAAACCGTGTACAGGAAATGTTGGTATAACTTCAGATATGGTAATGAGAGCGTAGATCGCGTTATGCATTATACATCCTCTTAAAGATGTTCCTTTAGGAAAGGCGTGGGTGCAAATGAACGATTTAATCCCGAGAAATAATCACGTAGATGTGTCGAGCAAATTTCCTTTTGTGAGCTAACGAGCACGTGCCAACTCCGCTCGCAATATTTTGTGCTGGCGCAATAAAATGTAACCTAAGTGAGTAGCACTGTTGGAATAGAGCAAGTGCTCACCCTTAACGTTACCATTAGCAAGCGCACTGCATGCATTACGTAGAAAATATTTCTGTGGCGAACGATGGGTATTCTTTTAGTATTAAATAATGTCCGGCATGTGGGCCCGTGTTTTTTGGCTGTTTGTAGTTTTTTTTAGAGATTAAAGATAGCAGACTAAATAACAAAATAATTGTTAAATATTGGCACTTCTTATTTTTTAATGAAATAAGACATTATTTGTACAGATTACATTAAAAGATTAATCTAAAAAGTGTAATTTTAAAATTTAAGTGAATTAACGGTTTCCAAGAAAACTTTAGTGACAAGTAGAAAAGTAATTATTAATTTAAATAGAAAGGGACGCTACCTTTCATCATTACTTTGGACCAAGGGCCACAGATGACCCTTTGATATGATCTCAGTGCCCGGGAAGAAACTACGTTATGTCCGCAGGCCGCCCTTCCATGTTCCCTTTCTTCCCTTGTCCTATAAACTTGTCGCCCAAGGGGTTTGAGGCTATCAGTTTTTGTATAAAGATAATTATTTATTTAATTCAAACCGTAAAAGAGTTTTGAAATTAAATTTATACTACAAAATTATTTTACGATACATACTTTTAACGATAGGGTCTAATATAATTAAATCTGCTAAAATCAAAATTTGAATTTAATTACCCAACACTTGAGATGAAATTTACAAATTTTGATTAAATTTTCTCGTGCGTTTTAAAGCGAAGTCTAGCCCTTTTGTTCGTAGTAATAATGCTCAAGCTGAATGCCAGTCACAACCAAATTGCCGATACAAAAGGCAAGCAAATGACCCTTACTTTTGTTGGATGACTGCCTTTTATTATATTTTAACAATTACGAATCGGATTGCAATGAGAATATCCGAAATTTGTATTGGGAAAAGGCAGCTTTTTGGAAGAATGAAAGGAAGAAAATAAAGGAGAATGGGCACTTTGTCCCCAGTGCATGACTAATGTCATTCCTACATTGGCATCATGTGTTCAATTCTTCAAAAACACAGAAATCCTCGAACCTCTGTGTCTTTAAGGATTTAAAAATTCGAATAAATTAAAAAAAATATAATAAATTAAGAAAAAGTATTTTTCAATACTTGTAGTACCTTCCCTGCACACTTTGCTTTATTGATGGTGTTATAGTAAAATACATCTGTGATTACGGACCACAACTCGACACAGCCATGGACGAGGCCCAAACAAAAGTACCCGTTGTCCTTTGTTTGGTTTAAAAATAACACTGAAGAGTGTCATTGATTTTTATATATAAGATTAGTGGAACCGACCCATGATGTCCTGATGGGCTAGTTTGTGAATCTAAAATATTCTCGAGTTTCTTAAACAAACACAAAAAGTTTTATCAAAATTGGTCTAGTCGTTTCAGTGCATACGGATAAAATAATTATAGGGCGAGCGAAGGGAGATCTCTATATCCCACTGCCGGCACATTTTGCAGAGTAATTTGTGTATACGTGAAGATTTGTTTAAAAATAAAATAGTAATAATTTTAAAAATAATAAAATTTTGTATTGTACTATTCACGCCATCTATGAGTCAAGATGTGCAACTGTAAAGTCATGTCATCAGTCAATGTCAAACTAATTATCCACAATACACACAGGTGAACTAACTCTTATGGTTTGGATACAAATCCAAATCGTAAAATTTTAGTTAAAAAATCTGTCTGTCACAACAAACTTTGGAAAACCCAATGTCACAGTTAAAAAGCTTCACAAGCCCTTCTAAAGCTGCGCTTTTTCATTAGTATATAAAGATTATGTTGACAGGGCCATACATCAGACCAGGGATACATAAAAAATAACTAGCGTCCTTAGCCGCTTAGTGAATAATCAGGCTAGTTAAGAGTTGCGTGACCCCCGCCGATGGTTTCCGCGATAAAACATAGCTCGTTATCAGACAATTGGCTTTCTTGTGGAAATACGTGGCCAGTAGTAATTGTTACTGAATAAATTAACTCGAGCTTTTTGTATTGGCTAAACACGCTCATTGCTTATGCACGAAACTCTTGCCTTTTAATTGCGGTCAACACAGTAGTTTTATTATTGTTTAACAGTTACTGCCACGCTAATATACATAAAACTGGCAAACTAAATGAGAATCGAATCCCTGTTATAATAGGCAGAAATCTATATAACTTTGTTAAAGAACATTAAACTGTATACTATTTTATTGAAACAACGTTCTTTATATTACTCTAGCTGACCCGGCAAACGTTGTTTTGCCATATAAATAATTTTCCCTAACATTTGGGGGGATGATAAATATGTGTTAGCCGATTCTCAGACCTACTGAATATGCATGCAAAATTTGGTTAAAATCGGTAAAGCCGTTTCGTAGGAGTGTGAAGACAAACATTCTGATACGAGAATGTTACATACTAGATGTAGTTCAAGGGCTTGCAGTTATAAATACTCGTTAAAAAATTATTTTCTTAAACTTCTTCTCTAGTCTTCGTGCAAAAGTATAGTTTTCAAATTTACAGAGCGGTACTTTTGTCGATATGACTTATATAAACGTGTATGTATGTCATATTATGTTGTAGAGCTAAGTAATTAATACCTTATTACGACAATATTTCTTGCCGCGTGATATCAATATTCTTTTACACTCCGTTGTTTTTCCTAAAGATTGTGATACCGATTGAGAAAACGAAGATTTTTTTAAATCCCGTCGGCTAAATAGTGACGAGAACTCCATGGCAAATGAGGCTTAACATCCTTTTGGATGGTAAATTGAATTCGAATGGAGGTATATCGCTTATACCCTCTGTTAAGAACTTCAGAATAGGCAGGGACGTGAAAAACATTTAGGGATTCGATTTACCCTTTGGCCCTTCTCGAAAATTAAACCGGATTGTACACAAAACTGGGCGAAGATTAGTTCGAATCACTAGATTTGCCATTGGGCTGTAAAAATAGCTTTCTCAAATTAAACCCACATTAGACAACTCACACGGCTTTCCTTGCTGGAAAAACATTATGTTGGTGCTTAAACTTAATAAAAATTATACATGATCCAATTCTATGACTATCCGCTTCGGTTAGGTTAGGTAGATTATAGTGAAAGTATTATTTTCCCCGAAGGCAAGACCGTTGTGGCCCTGGCTTCACTGTGACCCTTAAGCCTTACAGAAAACTGGCGTGAAATGGCGTTTTTTCGTTCAGTAAGTGAGTTTACCGGTGGCCCAACTTCCCCAATCCCCTAATCCTTATTCCGTTATAAAGGCCGGCAACGCACTTGCGACTCTTCGAATGGCACGATAAGGTAGCCCGTCTGCTCGCTTGCCAACTAAACATCATTAAAAAACATCGATTGCAGACGATGAAACGCAAGCACGATTGTGTTGAGGACATAATCGTCTCTGCTCGCCTATAATTAGCTATAATCGCCTTAGATCATCTAGTTGACAAAGTACTACAAACAATAGTATGGAGGCTAGCACGATGATCGCGTCGATTAACGTTCTTCTCCAATTACGTAGAGACTTCACAATAACTCAATAATTCTGTTGAAATTTTCTCGTTCCAATATTTTTGTCACGTACAGTTAAACAACATGTAAAACATTTGTAACTTTGAATTCGCCTACAACATTGTATGAAGCACACAATGTTAACAGCGGTTGTCACGCGGGTCGCCACTTCAGGCCGCAACGATCGCGTGCGGCACAAATATTTACATTCAACCTGTAAATTATTATGAATGTAATTATACAGGGTGTAACAAAAGTTAGCGATAAAACTTTGAGGATCGTATGTGTCCCTGATATAGAGCTCACCGTGGACAGGACAACGCTGGAAGAGAAAAAAATTCTTTGTGATTTGTATGGGCAAACTCATGTCACTCGGGCGCTTCGCCATATCACTGCTACATCCTGTATAGATAGTAATAATAATAATAATAACGTAGTAATCACCTGCTGCTAAGTTCTAGTTTTTGCCAGAGGCTTCGCTTGTAGAAACGCGAAAAAATGCGAAAGCTTAGGGAACATGAAGGAGAAAAAAGTTTTTCTAAGACTAAAAGTATCGTATATTACTCTCACTCCTTACAACTGAATATTTTCTAAAGATCAAATCGATTGGTTGCTTTGTTAGAGGGTGAAGGAAAGTAAAATAAACACACATATTTTCTGTTCATAATATTAGTATGAAAATTAGGACACTCATTATTAATGAGTGTCCTAATCTGTAACTTAATTAATCGTTATTCATTCATTTTGTTGGATGAAGATTTCTTAGGGATGTTAAATATTAATAAAGGATGGGGCATTATCCATCAAAATCGTCACTATAATAAATGTTAAATCAGGTATCTACATTAAATGTATAAAAATATTATTCTGGGCTCGCGGTCGGTAGACAGTTGAGCTGGGACCTTTTAGGTATGCGTCGAAGGCCCTCTTTGGTTGGGAGTCTTTGGAATTTTGCCAGCCCTATTCCTTTTTTCAACTCTAATGAAACACACTTTTTCATGCACTATTTCCAATTTACTTCGATTTTACAAATTTTTTAAAAATACACGACCGGTTTCGACAAAGTCATCATCAAGTGTGTGTGTGTACCTGATAATTTTGTCAAAACCACACTTTGTAAATTTATAAAATCGAAGTGAATATAGTGCATAAAAAAGTAATTAAATGTTGAAAATGAATTTCCGCCTTGAACCAACAGTACAATCATTACATTTATATTCCCTTTTTGGTCACGACACACACGCAAAACGTTACATTTCTGATGTCAATAGACATAACATCAGGAACATAATTTCACGAGAAACTAACCTTCCTTCTTCGTGCGCTGCTGCACTATTCCTATACTTCTTTGTTCCACTATCTAACGATACTTCACTCCTGTATCTAGGGTGTCCTAATGTGTCCGCTTGTGTACTCGAAGCCGATAAATCTAAACACCGCCAGTAGTTGGACAGGCGGGCGGCAGAGCGCAAACACGGGCCGGGGCAAACAGCCACAATTAACCCGCGCGCTGATTGCCTTGGAAAACTCGATTTTTCCGCATAAACAGAGAATTTTAAATGCCTTTTCTGTAAATAATACGCTGAAGTGGGAATAATTCAGTGAATATCTTAAAAGCAACTAATGTTGCTGCAAAGTAATGGGATGTTTCAAGTTTCAACAACGTGTTCGGCGCAGTGAAATCATCAGTTTTAAATCTCATACGCGCAGCAATTAGAACAAAATAGATGGGTCATATGACGCCGCAGACCGCAGGAGACCTTTATAGGATAGAAGAGCATAAAACAATAAGATTTTGTTCTATGATTTCACTTATAAGCTGTCCAACTGAGTGCTGGTGAGAAATCTAAAGTTCAGAAAATTCATTTTGGACATATATTTTTGTATTTCACTTTTGTTGTTATATGCTGTAAGTTTTCCTACTAAGAAAAGGGTCATGTTTTGTTACGTGACGTTTATTTCGAATTTAATTAATTTAGGGTCTGTTTCACCGCTTAATGATAAAGTTTCTGTTAGGCTACCTTAAATCAGCATCTCATGATAAATTTCCAAAATGACTCCCATTTTTTTTTGTGTCGCATCTACTCTTTTCACACAAATGTGTGTTTATCGGGTTAATTTGATAACGTTGTTTAGAATCTCAAACGATTCCGTTACTGGAGTGTATTACTGTCGTATAAAATTGGTTTAGGGTTGTTGTTAAGCGCGACCCGGGGGGGTGAAATTATCATGTGAGGGTGGCGTGTTACGTATCTGAAAATTAAACAAAATTAAAGCAGGGGGTTATACGCCCGTTCCCGCTCCGATTTCAGACGTTTTTGAGATTTTAATAAAGTAATCAAGTTAACCGTACAAACGCTCATTTATTTGACTTAATTAAAATTCGGATCCGTATCTGATTTTGCAAAAAAAAGAACTCTAAGAAAATACTATAAGCATACAGAAAACATTTTTTCCCAATGAGTTTTAAGAATAATAATAATAACTGGCTAAATATTGTGTAAATTTTTATAAATTTAGGAAACAAACAAGCGGGTCACAGGACAGGTCAGGTCACCTGACGGAAAGCAACTGCCCTCGCCTATTAACACCAGAAGAGTTGCAAGTGCATTTCCGGCTTTTTCTATTAAGGAATAGGCTACGGGAACTAGAGTATAAGAGTTGTTTCACGGCAGTTTTCTATAAGGCTGTGTATTTCCCTGGTTGAGACTGCACATTCGGGCCAAAGCATGACTGTCCCACGACTGTAAGCGTCCCATTGGTTCACGCTTCCCCAAGGATCAAATGTACTACCCTCTGGAATGCGAGCCAAACGTCTACCCACTAGGCTACGGACGGCTTAAAATTTCTATCGTATCTACATGGGGGTCGATAACTGCACCTAACATTTTGCCACCTAAATTTAAATTTCTTTATTCTATAAACATCATATAACTTACTTGACACCCATTGATAGAAAATAAACAGCAATACGCAAATATCAATTAAATAGAATACTTTTCTATTTATCATTAACCTAGATAGAATAAAAAGTAATTAAAAACAAAACAAACAAAACCACAACACGAACTAATAGCTAGTAGTTAAATATCGAGTTCTCAAAGGATCGAGCGTTAGCAAATAGTCTATAGTAATTTAGCATTTTAAAGCTAAGCTCTGTTTAAAAATATTATACATGTCTAGTTAATTTTTTTATTACGTCCAAACGATATTATAAAATAAAATATTGTTTTTGTAAAAACAAAATATTGTTTTGTAAAAACAATATTTAATTTTATATTTAGTTTAACCTGTCACGAAATCTTGCTTGTTATTTTGAAGTTTTATTTTGGTCCACTTTCTACTTGAGCTGAAATTTTACATACATGTATAAATTGAATGACTCTGCGATATTGTTATGACGTTGAGCTGATCTGATGTTGGAGTTGGAAGGTGGCCATAGAATTTCCGTAATCGTACGATGCGAGCCCATCGACTTCTTAATAGTAAATTAGGCTACTTTAGATCATGGAAAAACATCGTATTCCTTCGGCTGAGATACAGGAAAAAGCTAGTATAGTAATAATGTAGCTTCATAATAATTGGACGTGTCACAACTCAAATTACTCTTGTTAATAAAAGAGCGAAGGAAATGTTTTCAGAAAGTTTGCTCAAGACACCCACTACTAAGTATTTTGATATCCACATCAGCTCTCGAAGTTTAAAAAAAATGTTTAAACAAAGAAAGAACGAATTAAAAAGCGTCCAGGCATAAGGACAGTCGCCCACTTCGTAACTTCTATTAGGAAACTTTAATTGTCACTCAGAAACCCCTAGCTACATAATAATTATAATGCACCCAATTATATACTTGAGACGGTGCAGTTTAATTTTCACGTATTTTGTTACACTTTTGTAAAACGAGGCGGATAGCTATGAGAATATACGGTTCCAACTACATTGTTTATTTCATGTAAGACCAGGAAAGCTGAAACAGAGCCAGACTGAGGATCAAAGTAATTTGGTCGGGTTATGTCAAACTCAGCCAACAGATCACGATTTACAAAGATTACATATTCCGACCAAATGACGCAGGTCCGTCAACTGGCTCTTTCAATTTCCCCTATTATACAATATTATAACTATTGTATAAAGTATAATTTTGAATATATACTACTTGTGCTAGTGGACCAAACATACGTTGTCTTGCTAATTAATTGAATCCAAACCAATTTCATATTCAATAAGGCTCAAAAGTGTTTAGTAGTTCACACTCAAAAACACCAAAACTCATCAACGTCTATAACATTATATTGCATGCATTGCATTTCATTTAAATAAATGTTATCTATACTTCTTATTAGGACTGACACAATCTTATCATTAAAATATACTAGCTGTGTTCCGCGGTGCTACCCACAGCAAAAGTAGCTTATGTGTTAATCCAAAATACTACCTAGCTCCATGACAAATTTTATTGAAATCAGTCCAGCCGGATAAGCGTGAAAAGGTAAACGCAAATTCACAAACATTCGCGTTTATAATATTAGTGGGAATATACTTATGTGCATGTGTTTGTAACTCAACTGCTCCCAAACGACTGGACCGATTTAGACAAAATTTTTCATACATATTGAGGAGATTTTGGAAAGGTTTAGATTCATAATTTAGTCCATTGGAAGATGTTTTAATTGATTTCAATTTAAACAGGCGTTGATGGAAGTCATTCTCTAAATGGCGCTACCATCTGCAATACTGCATTGTAACGTCAACTGCCAAAAAAGTTCAGACTCGATTCGCCAGTTTCCTATGGTCTAGATTTTTTAAGCGATTGTTAATTATTTATTCATACCCATGTAAAGCCGAGGCGAGTGTCTAATATAAGTAGAATTCCCCATGAAATTTAAAGAACATTGTTCCGTTCCACTTCATAACATTCATTAATAAGTAATTCCCACCGAATTGATACAGAAACACGATTCAGTCCGGTTTATTAACATTCCTGTACAGTATCCAATACAATATTTACCAAATCGCACGCAATAAATGGAAGCTTTCAAAGCGCTCGAACAATAAAAACACAGTTAATGCAAATATCTATTTCAAACAAAATCCCTCAGTCATTACAATACTCAAGCGGGCGCCAACTACCGGTAGGGTTGACATAAAAGTTTAAACAGAAAACACAAAAAAACAAAAACAAAAATACTTAACCTATATCGTTAGACATAAAAGAAAAGTTTAAATCCCTATAAAAATGAAAAACACAATTTGCGGCCGCTTGCAAAAAAATTTAAACTGTGTAATTACAGGGCGAAGGATAGTTTGACCATGTGCGTGCTTGATAGAACTTTTTGTAGAACTTACGAGAATAGAGCGCAGTGCTTAGAAATCTTGGTGTCAAAAACCGACCTACTAATTTAAGTTGCTAAACTAAACTGTACTGTTTGTTAGTAACACTAACATAGCATTACATACAAATTTTAATGTACGAAACAAAATATTACAGTCAAGATTTAAACCCCGAATATAAAGTAAAAAAAGTGCACGAAGTCGCTGACCGTACCGGTACTCCGCAGTATAAATCTGATTTGCATAAAGTAGACATAACCTGTGTCACAGTACTGTGACGATTGCGGAATTGTCGCAGTTAGTTCGTCCGATAGAAAAACTTTCCCGCAACAAATGAGCCAACTCGGAATATATGCCCGCAATTTCCGCTCATCAAAGACCGCTGTTTTATTTATGGCCTTAGAATTGTAGAGTAAATAATATATGATCCTCTTCCGGTGGTCAAAACGTTTGGACCTTTTTCGGACTTTATATTCAATATTCATTTAGAAACATGGGTGGCGCTGAAAAGTATTTTTGGCGTAGTTATTTTCCACTTATTTATTTTGCGCGAGTTTCGCAAAAGCAGCCGCCTTTCAGCAAGGCGTAGTTGTAGACTTACGGTACGTAAGATCACCCATGTGTTTTTGAATACAGACACAGCACAGTATTAGGGATAGAATTATCCCTGAATATTAAAAACTTTTGGAATACTAATTATACGAGAGTGTCTCAAGATCATAAACCATAAATATCACACGAAAAACGAATACCTTTGCAATTTAATTAAATATACACAACTTTCGAAGAGTGAATTCTAATTCAGAAGTTCCTGTCACTGATATGCCACTTGATGACATAAGCAATAGGTTTCATGGGCAACTAGAAAAATGTTATTAGAAAATGAAACCTATTGAATATGTAATAGAGTGGCATTTTATTATATTTTTTATGGGTGGCGGCTGCTCGCAGCGAGGGGCGTTAAGTTTACAGCGTACAATTTCCTTAATATTTTGCTAAAATCATAACAAAACGTGCAGGTATAATGAAACGCCACAACAATAACTAAGGCCATAACTTTAACACTGTCATCGTGCACGCGAAACGTAGCGATAAAAGTCGTTAATAGAAAAACTTTGCGCATACCGTCCGGCCCGGTCTTTCGCGATTTACATATTGTTTGACTTCGGCCGCATATCTAGAGGACTCTCCGCGATAAATCATTACCACAACTCAAGTAATAAAGACATAAGAACATAAGTTGAGATACTATGGGGTTGTCCATTAATCACGTGACGTTTTAGTGCATTCCCCCCCTTCCCCTCGGTGATACATGGTGATATTTATGACTCCTCCCCCTTCCATCTCCTGTATTTACTCACTTATATATTTTTCGCACTTTCAATGATCACTCGGCTCTTTTGTGAACTGTGGACCGATTTAAAAAATATTTTTTTGTTGTATCGGGTAAGACCGCATTTTCGGTTTCCCAAAAAAAAAAAAATACACGTGATATTAAACTATAACCTTACTTGGGGATGATGACAGACCCTCAACCCCCTTTCAAACCTAACGTGACCAATAACTGACAAACACACATCAGTCGCGGACGTTTTTGTATTGGCTGTCAGCCGCGTCCGATCTTCGAACGAAGGCTTATAAGTCCTTCTTCCGTGAGCTTGTTAGCTGGCAAATGTATCTTTTTTTTTTCTTTTTGTCATAAGTTCTCGAACCAATGAAATTAAGTATCACAACCAACGTTAATTTTAACCCAGACTTTCGCAAATAACTGCCGATTAAATAAAATATATTCTTGTATAATATTTCCACAAACGATTTTATGTTTCAATAGAATTTTAAATTCGAGCGACGTAAAAATAAAACCTGGACATTTTGTTTACTCTACAGAACCCAGCATCGGATAAAAATAATAAGATTAAACTAAAGCTCTATTGGAAACTTTAGTGTTTATTTTTCACAGGGAACAATTAAAAGTTGATCGTTTATTTTTCGATTAACGAACGAGGTGAAAAAGGTCTTAAAATTATATACGGTTTACGACATTTTCTTCCTTATGTGAATTGATCACGAAACGCCTGAGAAAATGTCACGTGGTTGATGGATATCAAACGCAGGGTATCTTTATAACGGAATGGAAGTATAATGTATGTTTATGAATTTCTAAGTAGAAAAGACATCTAGCTATTAGCATTTTTTTATTTCTCTCTAATTAATATAAGAGAGAAATTATAGAGAAACGGTTCTGCGAGCTTAGCGTGAAGAGGTATTTTTTTTAATGATATTTAGGGGGCAAGCGAGCAGACGGGTTACCTGATGGAAAGCAACTGTCGTCGCCCATGACCACTCGCGACATCCGAAGAGTCGCAAGTGCGTTGTCGGCCTTTATGAAGGAATAGGGAATGGTGTTTTCTATAAGAGCGTGGTATCACTCCGGTAGAGCCGACCCATTCGTGCCGAAGTTGGCCCTTCTACGGCATCCATATTACGTACTTGAGATTAGAAAATGTCTCATTGGTACATGCCTCCACCGGGGTTTGAACCTGCACCCTCCCGAGTGCGAACCAAAGGTCTTACCTACTACGGACGCTCTAGAGGTAGAAGACAGCCCTTCGCGTTTCTCTATATATTTTCTTAATTTACTACAAGAGCTCGTTAGTATGTTAAGAGACTCAAGGAGAAAGTCTACATTGTTGATTTTATGATAATAATTAAATAAAAAAAAATCTAAATGAACAAGATTATTTTGATGCTAAAGAACATTGTTGTTGTTGCAGTATTCACGACGATCATTACAGCATCTCAAAGCGATTTCTTTCGGGTCGTCTCAATAGGCGATGACGCTGCACGTCCCTCGCCAAGTCCTTTATTAAAACCGGACCGGCTTATCGAGTTTTTCTTCGCTCCAAAAAGCAAATAAATAGCCACCACAATATAAATATCAAAGAGTAGAGAGAGAGGAGCATTCAGGAGCATGTTCCAAAACACTCAACCTCGTTATCCGTATTCCCATAGCCTATTCCTTCATTAAAAGAGCAACGCATTTGCTACGCTTCTGATGCTACAAGTGAAGGCGATGGCAGTTGTCCTCAATTTCATAAAAAAAACGAAGTCTGGTGGAGTCGTGTTTTTAATCTGTCAAAATTAAATTAATATTTTTCGAAACTTTTTAAGCTGCCGCTAGCAGTTTTGTGAATTGAGCTATGATCATAAAGTTACAAAGAACAATCAAACTGTCAGGGATGAAAAGTTGGATTGAAAAATTAAAAAATCAAATAAAATATTTTTTTCACTACAAAGTTACAGGTCATTGTGGTCACAAGTAGCTAAGATTTCCATTTAGATAGAAACTGTGGTAGGAGACCCCGTTCTTTATAGATTTTTTGCTCTTTAAAAATGTTAAATAACTTCTTCGAAAAATTATTCATTCGGAGGTAGCATAAAGATGTTCTACTGATACTGAGATATTAGATTGTATATCCATTGTCAGCTTTTAATAAAGTCGATATGATAAAGCAATTGAAAACTCGAGATCATTATCGAGTATCGAATAAAGAATTCGAAGTCGAGTAAGAAATCTGTAAGAAACGAAACAGTCACATCAATCAAACCGAAACAAAGGCCAGTCTCCATCAAAGGAACGTGACCATCATGTACAAAACTAACTTGAATCATTAGTTCTTGTGTTCGATTCGTTTCGTATAAAAACGCGAGTCGTATTCGTATTTTAAATGTATGATAATGGGTAGCACACAACGATTACAATTAAAAAAAAATTAAAATCGATTCGGTCGATTCCGATCGATCGGTTTTGATGGACAAACGGCGTAATGCAGGTACTCAATAATCGGTGATGTTCGTTGATCGTGAAATAGTTAATAATCGATACGATCACCGTGTAAGAACGAGAAAACGAAAGACTAATATAGAGCCAAATTTACGGTCACCAACTCGAGGAGACCGTATTTTGTAATTTTTTTTTTAAAATAATCTTGTTTAACAAAAATTATTATCTGAGCCTAGCTAACACGTTTTTTATAGCTTTTAAATCGAAACACCGAATAAAACATGTGGAATGGGCATTAAAACGTCGACTTCATACTGTCGAAAGCTCATGTTGATACTCGTTTTTAGCCGACTACCAAAAGAAGGAGGTTGTATGTTCGTCTGTATTTTGTATTGGCGAATTAAAAAGGAGCGACAAGACACTAGCTAGATGCTCTTATTTCACCGACATAATAATCGACTGTCAGTCTCTTTTTACACATAATACGAATATAGGCTGTTATAAACAATGAGGCGAGCAATACGGCCAGGATCGAGCTCAGATAACGTCAATATTGGGGAGGAGGCCATCAATCAAATCAGACAAAAAGGAAAGCGGTGTCTATAGAGTATAGGGCACCGCCTGACACTCTAAATCTATATACCGTCGTACATTACGTCAAGATACATAATATATCTTTATATATTATTTCTGTGCCCCTGTATGTTACAGAACTCTTGTTCGTGGCAAAACGAACTTTACGCCGTCTCTGTCTGTCAACGAGATTATTTCGGCCCTATAAAATATGTCACTGTATGACATGGCGACAGGTTTCATTTTGCTTCACGCCACTAGAGATCGGCGACGATATGGAAGCTAAATCAAAGACGCTAAAAAATGAAACCTATATATCATAAGGTTGTTTAAGGACGGCGCACAACAACTATCAAATTGAAAAATCAGATATGGCGCGTACAGAAATCCAGCACTCTAATTTTACTGGCAACACTTTAAGTTATAAGGTTATAAGTAGAAACTACGCCAATACTTAAATCTTAGATTAAGATTTCAGGAACGCCGTTAGTCGTTACGTAGCGAGCGCGGCCGGCGCCAGACGATCATTAAAGAACATGAAAGCTCCCCACGTAAACTTGGAGTCGAATCAAACATACAGACGGATAAGATGCCTTGTTACTGTAGAATTATCTCGAGATTTAGTATTTATTTAAATCACATTTTTTACTTAATACTTATAGAACGAGACTTATTTTAACAGCACTGCTACTGCCTTCTTTTTCTACACGTTTCAGAAGTACACTATTAACATAAATCGCGGTATTACCCGTTTTATAAGTTTTAGTTATCAAGCAAAGTGAACAATTAAAATTAATTTTGTATTGACTGTGCTGTAACTTCTTGATGGAAATTAATTTTTCACATGAATAAAACTTTACTTTCATGCACTTACTCAACTTTATAAAATAATTTACACAATTATTTTGTTTTTTACACCTGATGATGATTTTATCGAAAGCAATCGTGTGTAAATTATTTTTAATAAAGTTGAAGAAGTGCATGAAAGTAATATTTAATGATACTGTGATCTTATTTCTCAAGTCTGTCATCACCGAGCGCGTTGCACGCGCCGTTACGTGTCACATTTCTTGGCAGTCTTGTAGAACAATTTATAAAATGCGAGTACGGTACGGCGCGTACCTACTTTTATGTGCGACATTGTTGCATGCGTACAAAAAAATCTTAAAATTCGGCGAAAACCCGACTGCAGGAACTATTGCAATGTAAACATCGAGTTATGCATATTTCTAAAATGGTTATTTAAAGCCCTTCATTTTCATACCCTACTCGTAATGGACGTAACTTTTTTTTTTGAATCTAACAATTTTTACTACAAAATCCGCCATTTTGATTTTTTCATCTTTTAATGTTCTCAGTGTCACTTGTGCTATCAACATGAATATAACGATACCTCATACGTTGAAATCCATCAAGCCGTTTAGGCTACAGAGCCTGCCAGATAACTATAAAAACATACATACTCTCGAAAAATATAACCCTCCGTCTAGCGCAGTCGGGTAAAAAGTCAAAACCTTTATATGGATCGATAACTGTAATTTGAGTACGTCACGTTACATTAAATGCAAATACAATAAAAATCATCCCAAAGAAAATATTTACTAAACAATTAAAGTTGGAAATCTAAATTGTGGAGATTGATAAGCACATTGCAAAATAAATTCTCTATGTGTCGTCTTAAAGTATAAATTAGATTGTAAGAGGCTAATTCAAATGAAATTAATTGCCTGCTCGTGACATTGCTTGGGGGTTTCATCCTAGGCGGCGGCGCTTGGATGAAGCCATGTGCGAAATTTCAGCGAAGCGGCGTTACGGTTTTGTTTAATATTTTCCCAATTACGAGGCGTGTTTATTATCAAGATAAATCTAATATTATAACTCTGAAGAGTTCATTTATCTGAACGATCTGATCTCATACGTAGTTTGACTGGTATTTACGAAAATTGTATATTTAGGGTGAATGAGGAAAGACATATTAAATGCTATTTTGAGCAAAATGTACTACGCGGAATATCTGATTTGTGCGGGGTAGGCCGCATTGTCTCGTGTATCGTTATACTAAGTTGCCACTCTCTGACTTAACCTTAGCTTCGTCCATGAGCGTATACAAGAAGGGTGTCATGGGGGTCCAGACCCCTCCACCCTCATTGCTATTCGTCTTAATTGCCAGATCAACAATAATGTACACTGATTTTATTTAAATATTATAACTTTAGGAAAATAATTTGCGTTTACCCCTTATCATATAAAAAACACATGACCTATATTTGCTGCTGCGGAACCCTTCACAGGCAAGTTCAGCTCGCACTTAACCACTTTTTTAAGTTAGGGGTTACCTCCCTGTCAAAGTTACGTTAAGTAGGTTTGGACTTGGGATATGTTAGGTTAGTAAATTACGAATACGAATAAAGGCATACGATATGAAAATACTCTTTTCATTTCCAAACATTACGATCCGACAAATAACAAAAAAAGTAACAGCGATTTCAATTTGAAACACAACTTTCTGTAGCTGGTAGTATTTCCCTCGGCGTACAACGAGAACGGTTATAGGATAATCACTCTAATGTTCATCCGTTTACGATTTAAATACACGAAAGCTTTGATTAAAATCTGTCCCATTTTTCGAGATCGATGACCTACTTATCATTATGTATCTTGGCCTTGTTTCTCGGCCGCTTGATCATATCGCTTCAGAGGCGGAAATTCATCTCCCTGAGAGGTCCAAGTATGTGCCATTTGTTTTACTTCGGTCGGTTGACTTTGCCCCATCAATGTTATTGTAATAATATTTAATGTTTTCTTCTATTCAATTATTGGATTGCATTTATGTTTTTAATTAAAACTACTATCAGATTATGGCATGGCGGATACGAGCGGCTACTACGAAAAGTCTCGAAAATATTTATTATAGCTTGATCACAACTCTGTACCGCGCCCTAGGACGTGGGACGGGGCGGGGGACGGGTAAGAATACTAGCGCCGTCAGCGTGGACGACCAACTGACAGAGTAGCGCGGCCGGTAACCATAGTAGGCCTACCCCGCCGCGCCGCGCTTATACCAAAGACGAGGTATAGCATTTGTGGTTGTACCGAAAATGTAAAGTTTCGAAATAAATTTCGTGGTAATAGAGTTCTAGGTAACTAACATCTCGTAAAAAACACGCTATTTACTCACGACTTGTTATAAACAGTAAAATCATGGTAACCTGTAACAAAAAATACACATTATATTTGGAAGGAAAACTACACAGGTGAAATATGTGCTCATTACATAAGTGGTCAGCTTACACGATGCAGGAATGTCTGGTCCGAGATGTTACCAGAAAACGAAATCAACAGTGACAAGAGACACACAATAATATAACTTGTGTTTTACCGCTTCCTGATAATTGTCGGACAGGTTATCTACAACTTTTTGGACAGATTATATATGAAGAATCTGTTAAAAATGTTGTGGACAAATAATGAGATATTTCATTTTCATTATGTTACTGTATATAGCAACCTTTGTGGGTCCTTCGTAGTAAATAAATAAAAAAAAACACTATTGCTTCCAACAAATGGTAAAACCACTGGCGACAAGCAATCCTTACTGTAGACAACGGGGAAGGCGAAGTCGGATCCGCGGGAAAAGCCCACACGAGGCGCAACAGGATAAAATTAAAAGCACAATTTAAATTCAATTTTCATATTCCATTTTTTATAAAGGCCACATTTCCCGGCATAAAACTCATGTAGTTTTTTGTAACGGTTTGCTCAAGTGCTCTTTGTTCGCCAGCATAAATTTACATCTTAACAAACGCTCGGCGAAGCTTTTTGCTGTAGCCCTAATACGTTCTTAATGAAACAATGGAAGTTTAAAACAATTACGTACCACCGAAACCGCACAATGTTACGTTTAATTCAATTATATCGTAATTCTAAACTGTTTGTTCTCTACATTCAACTGAACGGGAGAGAAGCATCTAATTAGTAAGTAGAGATTCTTTTCTACTCCATTATCTCTGCGTGTGTGACCACAGCTCACTTGTAATTATTTGAATATCTGCTTTTGTCCGCAGCTTCGCTCGCGTGAACTTTGAGAATTTGCGTGACTGCGTGACGATTAGATAGACTGACAAAATGTAGCCTTTGTGTTGCCACATACAAATTTTATCAAAATCGATCCAACTGTTTAAGCGTGAAGATGTAACAAACATGAACACTCATTAATCAACTCACAAACTTTCGCATTTATAATATTAGCATGCTTTGAGTCGTCATTGGTTCACTATGATATGAAAATGTATCGCTAAAGATGTGCAAGAGAGATTTCTGTAATTAGTTAATTACCTAATGTTGAGATTGCTCGTTTAATACAAGTTATCAAGGAGATTTTTAAAGCTCTTTCAATGATTATTTAAAGCACTCTTTATAAAGAGTGCTTTATATAGCTAGAGTTCTACTCAAAGAAATAAAAGAATTTGAACAAAAGATTTCCTCAGAATACGACAATTTATTCAATCGATCTTCAGGGAATAGTTTTTGATACTCCAGTTCCGTTGTTTCCGATCAATCTTGCAGAGATTTAAAAAAGATTTTCATATCTGCGCTTTTTTCTGAGAATGCTTAAATTTGTTTACTATTTGAAATTAATGTGAACCTTTAGAAAATATTATTAGCCCCCTTGGGTACACAATACTCTTAGGTTTCGAAACTACTAAACGTAACCCTCTTCAACTTTTTACCCCCTTATTCATAAAAATATTCAAACAATGTTTAACTAATCAACATTCGCTGTCCCTTTCTCGTGTGACGTTTTCAATATTCCAGAAAATGACTGCAAATGTTGATTGGCTAAACATTGTTAAAAGATTTTTATGAATAAGGGCGTAAAAAGTTTAAGAGTGTAACGTTTAGTAGTTTCGAGGCTTAAGAGTATTTTGTACCCAAGCGGTCACAATACAAAGGGCGATAACATTTTCCACTCTGTAAACCCTCACCTAGAGTAATGATTTTGTAGTAGTATGTTGTGGATATCCTCATAGCTAGGGTTTTCCCCAGAGCCGTTTGGTACACAATCCTCGTAATATATATATAGTTCTTGTGTACATTTGAGAACTGAACTCTTCCTAAACGTCTGGACCGATTTTCATGAAATTATTCAAGGGGATTTGAGAATAATTTATATTCGCAAACCAAGACGGGCAGGACAACGTCTGTCGGGTGCGCTAGTTAAACATAGGTATTCTTGCTTATTGGAAGATTGCTTAATTCTACTTTTGTACTATCAGGTATCCCCTTATTATTGTATCTAAGGACATGTTTTGGGAATTTTACATTATATTAATTAGCTTTTAGGATTCCGTACCCAAATGATAAAAACTGGACCATATTACTAAGACTGACGATGTTTGTCCGTTTGTTGTTGTTTCTTTTAATAATAGATGTCGCTACGGTGTCGTCTACATCGCGCTTTATCGATGTAATGTTGTAAAGCTGTTTAGCTTTTAGATACACGTATTTCAATTATTTGTCCCCTACTGGTACGGGACCCTTCATGCGCGAGCCCAACTCGCATTTGACCGGTTTCTTAACAATTACAAGAAGAAGGAACTCAATAAAGAGTTATAACACACTCCTACGTCAGCCGAAGCCTGAGAAGTCATGAATATTCAACGACTCCTAAGGCGAGAAGACAGTAAGTCTATTTCCGATAAAACACGACCTGCAATCTTTAATGGTAAGGTGACAAATCCCCTTAAATTGTAAAAGTTTAAAACTGTCGTTAAAATTCATAACCCAGTACAGATGAATTCTCGTACTTTATTGATAGACTTTATTTATATAAAACTTTTTTGGCAACACGTTTTATTTACATGGATTTTTAAATTACTTTCGTGCGTTTTACAAATAGAGTATATTTTGGCCACTCATTCGGTTAAGGGTCAATTCACACCGCAACGTCGCGTCACGTTGTGGTGTGAAGTCATTACCTCATGCGAGATATTGTCTGTAATATTTGGTAAATAAGATTTTGTTCGTTAGTTTTGACGCGTAGCATATAGCATTTGAATAGGATATTTAGGGCCTGTTTCACCTGATAAAGTTTCTGTTAAGCTATCCACAACTTTTTTTTACAGATTGTCTATACAACATCCGTCAAAAACAGTTGTAGATAGATTATCTATAAGCGCTGAAAACAGGCTCTAAAACTACAAAGCTTACATTTTTATACCATAAATTAAATAGCTGTAGCATAATATTTCCCCAGACAGATGATATCAGAGTGCAACCTACGTGAAGGGACTTTGCATGTTGATTCATTTAGCGCATCGCTTCAGTGTGCATGTGCCGTGACCCGACATTTATAAACAACCTTTGAGTTACGCGTTTGAAAAGTTCCAGTTAGTACCTAACTTTCAATGTGTTATAGAAGCGGAAAAATTCATACGAAAATAATTCTAAAACTATAGAATATTTTTGCTAATTGCAAAAAGTCAAAACTCAATAGTTTTGACTTTTTGCAATCACGACTTACGTCCATGTTGGGTGTCAATGAAAGACGTTAAATGCTTTCAATGTGGTAGCCCGTTTGCTTCTTTGTCCGTAAATTAAAAGAATCATAGATTCTGTGAGAGTGAATCTCGCGTGGAAAGTCATCTGCATAAGACTAAAGAAATTTCTACTTTTGAGTGCAGACCACACGACTTAACGAAGTTAGAAAGCTTGTTAGTTTGTGCTTAACGGCGGCAGCAGTAAGCTCCTGCTATTAGCAATTACCTGCAGCTTCTAAAGCTCCCAACTGGGATTTAGAACTTAAAAGTTAAACGTTCCTCAGTCTAATCGTTCTGAGAATGCAATTCGGTTTTATCCAAAAAAGGGCTGCGGATATTTTTAATGATATATAGGAAGACTCTGTACATTAAAATTTAATTTGTTTTCAAAATTACGGCCCAAGTTTACAAGTGACGTCACTAAAAGTAACATTCCGTTCCTCGCTGCCAGCAGCTGTGATACACAATAACTCAAACAAAACGCCACTTAATGATATAAGCTATAGGTGTGGCGATACCCTCAATAAGCGTAACAATTTTGCATCGCGCTATGGAAGTTTTTGAAACACGGCGGTATATATACGACAGCTGAAATGTATCACGTGGGCTTCGGCCTGACCGAGTATAACACCTCTCTCAATCGGAAGATCTTCCTTTAGGGCCTCCATGCACATATCCCACATAGGTTTCATTTTGCTTTACGCCACAAAAAAGCAGCGTCGTTATGGGCAGCAAGACCGATGTCATTAGAAAATGAAACCTATTGCTTAAGTCATATAGTGGCATTTTGTGGCAAGTGGCGAGGATCGGAATGTTAAATTTAGACCATGCCATCACTGCCAAAACGGTACCCTCCTTGTCATCGATCAAGAAAATGCAATAAAGCTATTTGTAAACCCAGTTTAAATATTCCGTTATTTTTATTAATGAGCGTCATGACACAATACGAAGTATCAATGTGATATTTTAGCCACGGGCTCAACTTTAGAGAAATCGTTCTGAATAATGAATATTTATAGCAGCCAATATAAGCAATAACCCCTTCTTGGCGTAGGGCGAAAACAACACAGATGTATCCAAAGAAGTCGCTTTGAATATTCTCCAACTAGGAACTGTTGACAAAAGATCCGAACTGAGAATATAGGTCAGACCCAGAAAGTAGGTCGACCTTTGATTTTCGACTTAGCACAATATACTATCGGAATTTCATTATTTTCCCAATGAATTTCTCATGATCTTTGGTATTCTTGGGGATATAGGGGCCTGTACAATTACCTACTAGTCTGGGACGGAACTATATGTATGTGTGCTATGAAATGTTCCGTCGTGCTATCTACAGGATGTAACAGAAATGATAATACTTTAGGTTGTGTTCCTTATACAGGGTGTAACAAAAATTAGTGATAATACTACTAAGGGTTTGTGTCTGACCCTTATATAGAGTTGTGAAAGTAGCGGCGCTGAAAGCGAAAAAAATTTGTGATTTGTATAGACAAGAGCGCCAGCGTCCAGTTACCCATTCAAATCACAAAAATTTTTGTCCGCTTTTAGCGCCACAACATTAACAGTTGTTTATATTACAGCCACATATACACACTAAAATATCATAACTTACTTTTGTTACACCCTGTCTAGAATTCACTGCGAAAGTAGTATCGCTGAAAGCGAAAAAAAGTTTGTGTTTTCTACGAGTCAATTCATGTCACCGATACAAATCGCCATTTGTTTAAGCTTTCAGCCCTGCTACCTTTACAGTGAACTTAAGTATTTCCTACAATTTACTTCTGATTAATTTCATTGCGGGTCTAAAACGCTTTAGCATGTCCCTTGGACTCCATTTTTGTTGTGCGATTTTGTTTGGCGATTCTGCAAAGAAGCGATAACGTTTAGATAGGTTGTGCCTATACAATGCAAGTTAATTTCAATAGCCTATAGAACAATTAATTAATAATTAAAAATCTTAAATTAATAAACTCGACATAACATTATAAGTATGATTTTATATAAAATACTTTCTATTCTTATATTTAAAAGTAACGAATGAAACAAGGAATTTATGAGTTCCAGTCATAAATTTAGTATGATATTTTGGGGGCGAGCGGGCAGACGAGTTACCTGATGGAAAGCAACTGCGATCTCCCGTGGACACTCGTGACATGCAAAGAGTCGCAAGTGCGTTACCGGCCTTTATGAGGGTATAGGGAAAGGGAAAAGGGGAAAAACTCACTGAACGAAACACAGTACGGCGCCGTTTCACGGCAGTTTTCCGGGAAGTCGTGGTATCACTCCGATCGACCCGCCCCATTCGTGCCGAAGCATGGCTCTTCCGCGGCAACATTAAAAATATTTATTCATATATAATGAATATAAATTTTTTATTACATCGAGGAAATGCGTCGGTATAATGAAAATTGAATACTTTAGAATTAATTAATGCGATGTCCTTTCCGTTTAAGCGCGAAACGTCAGGTGGATGACACAAATACTTACTAATAACGTGCAGGGTTGTCTGCTTTTCGAAAATTTAGTATTTATTCCAATACGCGAATACGCTTTATCCTAGTGGTGCATTTGACGGAACTAAAACATTTATCTATTCGTTTATTTACTATTTGTTGCACATACAAATCGGTAATGAGAAATTCAAAAGAAAGAAGACACAATAGGTACTACTTAACTCTAACATAGATTTCTTCCAGCAGTCCTATACTGAGAAATGTGATTGGAAATATTTAGATCCGGCGAATATTATTCAAGCCGAAAAATACTATGTATATCTGTATATTATGTACTCGCAAACATAAGAGAAAAGACATTGTTTCGCTTATAATGTTATTAAGTGCGATACCTTATGGTAAATAAATAAATAAAATTTAATTATGGCATATATACGTGTGGCAGATACAGCGTTTTTTTTCGCGATCGCGACGGAAAAGATGGCGGCCAGCCTAAGCAAGCCACCCGTGTGGGGCCTGTGTTTGAGCTAAGGGGACTCGTGGTCACCCAAGAGATCGCGCCCGCTATGGGACAAAGCGGGTGAGCGCCGAGGACGTCGCGTAAGGCATGTAGCAGATTCTCGCGGCTCCCTCCAGCGTAGAAGCTGGAACACGGACGGGTTTAAGTGGGTACAGCTGCGGCTACTCTACCATCTCATCGGCAGTAGCGAGTCCCATATACCCCGGTGATAGTTCCCCAACATTGCCGGGGATGCATAAGAGCATTTCACGTCCTTAAAAAAAATTAAAAAAAAATGTACAGCGTTTTTGGAATTTTAGAAATTAATCTCTCGCGAAAATGTTCCAAAAACAGAAAAAATAAAGATACAACACCTGATTGGTGATCACCCCTGAGAGATCATTTCTAAAATATTGAAGAACATAATATCGGACGAAAGCAAATGAGATTCACTGAACGAAACAAATTAGACTTCGAAATTAAAATACAAATAGACAGCCCTTGTTATTATATCGATCGTATTTTGAATAAATGAGTTAATTATATAAAGAACTAGCTTTATCCCGCGGCTTCGTTCGCGTGGAATTCGAAAATCGCGTAGAAACCACTGTACTGGTGCCGTTTTAGTGCATTCTTGTATCAAAGATGGCGTTGTATGTAAAAAAGGTTTTCTCGGTTATCACGCTTTTCTCTTGAAGATTTTCCTAAATTTTCGTTGATATACACCTTTCGGAGCCCGAGACCTTTCCAACGAAAGCAAAACCGTGGAAATCGGTTCGTGTGCTGTGTGTTATAGCGTCAGTCATGTATGTAGGTAGGTAAGTAAGGCACATGTAGGCGCCTTAACTACTTACATGATTATAGCGGTCGCAAAAGATCAGCGAGGCAGCGAAATCGTACCTATGTTTGCGTGTTTTCAATCTACATATATAATTCTTGTGTGCTTGTGTTTGTCACTGAAGGCTTCCCAAACGACTGGACTGATTTTGGTAATTTTTTTAAGGTATTTAAGGGGATTTAAGAATAGTTTAGATCAGCCCCGCATGACAATGCCTGTTAGACGGGTTTGCTAGTAATTTTACTAAATGGGAAACTAAGCGTGTAAAACAAAATTTATTGAATGCAAATTATTATGATAGATATGATAATGGGCTAAAAGATATACAGAATCACACAAAATCTCCTAATTCTGTTGAGAAATAAGTAAGATATTAGCGATTTAAGATTTCTACTAACCTATTTCTCTCAAAACGTTATTTAGTATGAACTTTGTAAGCAGCTTATGGACTTTGACGTTACAATCAATATCGGTCCTCTCTTTCTAACTGTCTACTTAAAGACTTGTAACGTTGTTTTCCATTTTATCAAAAAACTAATAAGTATACATAATTTTTCAGTAACGGAAGATTTATTCAAATAATAAAAAATCATGCATATTCCCTATTGCGTCTAATATTCCGTGATGACCGGTTTATTACGTTCAGTTTTTGGCGTTCGTATCCTAATCAGAACAATTACGATAGACCACAATTGATTAAGTTTCCC